>JALIZH010000658.1:600000-902130 GCA_030522465.1 Rhipicephalus appendiculatus
GTTTAGCAAAGTTGGAGTAGTGTAAGTGCAATGGACTGTGCATAACGTTTGTTCAGCTCACTTGAGACTACAAAGCCTCTGATATCTATGTAAAGAACTGGAGAAGGAACATTTTGTATTCCTGGAGACTGCTTTTGATGTTTTAAAGGGACTGACAACTGCCCAGAACATGAAGTGAGATGACTCCACTGATGGAAAGATTGCGCGTCGCAGTGACTCAAACCAACCCCTTTTTTTTTTCGTGAGAGGTGGATTTATATTTTTATTTCTTCATCGAAAGACGCGAAAAATGACCTTTGCCGCCTCTGGTGGCAAACACATGAACGATTCGACGTACCTTGTCACGTGACCGTCGATTGCTGTAGACAGGTCGAGGATCTTTTTATTGGTATTGAAATATTGTTCGTTCCTTTATATTAAAAGATATTACTCCATAAAAATGTACACATAGGCCTGTTAGTAGTATGCATTGAAGCGGCGCTGCCTTCGCGTGACGTAATGATACCATGCTCGTCAGCGCATCTTGAGAAACTGAGAAGTCATTAGATTAGGAATACCGCAAGAAGGGTGGTCTCAACAAAGGGATTTGGTTCGTCAGGGTAGCATGCATGCTGCACTTGACAATGTTTTTGTGTTCACCTAGTTAATGCTCCAACACTCGCGACAGGGGAGAAGAACGAGGTGGTGCATGCAGAAGGTTAACTGAAGTCAGTCCTTAAAGAACAGCAAAAATTAAAGGAGAAGGACATGAAGGGTGGTTAGACATTTTGAGTCTAATCAAGCATTAGACATTTTAAGTCTTCACAAAGATGGAATGCTATTCATTAAGAGAACAGATCTTTTCCTTGACAGCCACCAAACATGATTTAGAACACAAGAATACTCTCTCTTGCCCAAGTTAGCTGCTAAAGAGCCGAGACAAGCTCCGTGAAATCCTCTTGAACAACCTGCTCAAGTAATGTCTAATACTACCCCACCAAATAGCGGTTGCCTGCAGACACAATGTAACGTGTAAATATTATCTCGTGGCTGTACACGAGCAGCCATGGAGCTTATGAGGGGAAAGTCTTCGATGACTCCATTTTGTATGCATTGCACCAAACATGATTTAGAACACAAGAATACTCTCTTGCCCAAGTTAGCTGCTAAAGAGCCGAGACAAGCTTTCCGTGAAATCCTCTTGAACAACCTGCACAAGTAATGTCTAATACTACCCCACCATATAGCGGTTGCCTGCAGACACAATGTAACTTGTAAATATTATCTCTTGGCTGTACACGAGCAGCCATGGAGCTTATGAGGGGAAAGTCTTCGATGACACCATTTTGTATGCATTGCACCAAACATGATTTAGAACACAAGAATACTCTCTTGCCCAAGTTAGCTGCTAAAGAGCCGAGACAAGCTTCCGTGAAATCCTCTTGAACAACCTGCACAAGTAATGTCTAATACTACCCCACCATATAGCGGTTGCCTGCAGACACAATGTAACTTGTAAATATTATTCTCTTGGCTGTACACGAGCAGCCATGGAGCTTATGAGGGGAAAGTCTTCGATGACACCATTTTGTATGCATTGCACCAAACATGATTTAGAACACAAGAATACTCTCTTGCCCAAGTTAAGCTGCTAAAGAGCCGAGACAAGCTCCGTGAAATCCTCTTGAACAACCTGCACAAGTAATGTCTAATACTACCCCACCATATAGCGGTTGCCTGCAGACACAATGTAACTTGTAAATATTATCTCTTGGCTGTACACGAGCAGCCATGGAACTTATGAGGGGAAAGTCTTCGATGACACCATTTTGTATGCATTGCACCAAACATGATTTAGAACACAAGAATACTCTCTTGCCCAAGTTAGCTGCTAAAGAGCCGAGACAAGCTCCGTGAAAATCCTCTTGAACAACCTGCACAAGTAATGTCTAATACTACCCCACCATATACGCCTAGTGCACGCCGACCGAAGCACCAGTGGTGGCGAACTTGCTCGTTACTCTTGGGGCAGTGAGCAGGCGTCCGCCGTAGGTTTGTACGTCGTTGTTCGTGTGTCCCCGCGTCGTTCACGTTTTAGGAGTGAAATAAGCAGTGTCTGATGCATGTGTGTGGTGGCCGGGCTTCAAGATATGTCAAAAAACAATTGCTGTGTGGTGGGGTGATCAAACACCAACACAAACTTGCCCGCAACGCGGTTTACTCATTCCCCGCGAGGCCTTCCTGTCATGTCTATCTAACGGGGTCGGCGCTTCTCCGCTTTTAAATACATCGTGCGGCTTCTTTCTGTAACACTAAAGCGCTAACGTACTCACACTACAGCTTTGTACAGTTTGAAGCAGGTTAGCGAAAAGAATTTCAAGTTGCTAAAACAGCAGCGGGTAGCGCAGATCGACGAACGTAGCGGGATGGCATCGGCGGTGCGGCGCTAGCTCTCAGTTTATTCACCCGTATGTTTGGCGATTTCCTTACCAGGGGATTCCATCTGCAATATAAATGCCACAACTGATTTTCTTGCTGGCACTTGTTCGGCGGCGATGGCACATGTAATCAGTGGTAGCAAGATCGCTACATGTGCCGGCATCTCGACGTGCGAGTTCGGAACATTTAAATATCAGTCCGCCCATATGATGTGTATTTTATTAATAATACGTACAGAAACAACATTGCAACAAAGGTTGAATTTGAAGAACAACGAGAACTGAACGAGGCGTCACATCAGTGAACAAAACAAACCGGCTACTTACCACGAGCTTTTGAAAGTAAAATTTAGCGCAACTTGGAAAACCCTCCAAACACTCACACATTCACACACGCTTTCACTCAGGATATACACACCACACACAGCGCTCACTACCAACTGTTTATTGTGCGTGACTGACCTTCTTTTATACGTACAGGAAGATGCGCAAAAAAAAAGCAATGATCCACAATAGTGCGCATGTGCAAAGAATCAACAAGCGATACATGAACCAGCCACCACCCAACAAATTTACAAAAAAAAAAAAAAAAAGAAAGGGATGAAGCCGCTAGGAGCACTAACACCTTGCCTTGAGAAAAGATATTTCCTTTTGATACAACATCACGGACGGCTCGCTAACACAACGATTCTTGTTTTTTTTTCAATAAAGTAAGCTTCTAATGACAGTCGTGCTGATGATTTCACACGGTCGCCGAGTCACTTATGCAGAAGCTGAAACGTGGAACACAAAGGGATGGAGCTGCTTGGGATCCATCGGGTTCCAAGCCTCATGTGATGCCGTACTTGCAAAGCTCTCCCACAACCTTAAGAAGGTGTCTGCAAGACATGGTGTGCCGCTGGTCTTTATTGCGCCAGAAAAAATCGGCAATTTGTACCCGCGCATTTGCAATGGCAAGAGACGCGGTTGCCAGAAAAAAAACATGAGAAGGCCTTCGTTAAGTGCTCCACGGGGGTTGTATACTCCATTCCATTATCTTGCGGAAAAGTGTACGTCGGGCAAACCAAGAGATGCCTAAATGACCGGCTTAGGGAGCATGCGCAAAAAGTTAAGAAAAACGAGGATAAGTACGCGCATCTTGTGGCACATGCTGCCGCATGTGGATGTGAACCACGGTTTACAAATACACAGGTTCTCGGAAGGAGCATGAAATCATCAGCACGTCTGTCATTAGAAGCTTACTCTATATTTTACTTTCAATAGGACGAGTTACCAACTAGCCAAACAACAACGAGCTCCACTTCATAGCTGGGCTTTGTCACGCTGGTCTGCGGGACGCACCTGGCACGTATACGCACTGGGTTGTCCCAAATTCCGTTAACTTCTGGCACGTGGCCACTTTTGTTGAGGCCCGAGCCTTTCCTGCAGCTTTCACCGCAGAAGTAGCTGTCAGTTACACGAACGTATGAAAAATCGCAGCCGCGTACTTCAGCCATCCCCTGCAGCAACGCTATGCAATGCGCCGTCGTCTGCTCGGCTCCCCGAGTGTTCTGCCGCCGGCGCCCGCTAGGTGGCTTTCAGTGGCGCCTCTATAGGCGGCGCACTACGCGTATAGCGGTTGCCTGCAGACACAATGTAACTTGTAAATATTATCTCTTGGCTGTACACGAGCAGCCATGGAGCTTATGAGGGGAAAGTCTTCGATGACACCATTTTGTATGCATTGCACCAAACATGATTTAGAACACAAGAATACTCTCTTGCCCAAGTTAAGCTGCTAAAGAGCCGAGACAAGCTCCGTGAAATCCTCTTGAACAACCTGCACAAGTAATGTCTAATACTACCCCACCATATAGCGGTTGCCTGCAGACACAATGTAACTTGTAAATATTATCTCTTGGCTGTACACGAGCAGCCATGGAACTTATGAGGGGAAAGTCTTCGATGACTCCATTTTGTATGCATTGCACCAAACATGATTTAGAACACAAGAATACTCTCTTGCCCAAGTTAGCTGCTAAAGAGCCGAGACAAGCTCCGTGAAATCCTCTTGAACAACCTGCACAAGTAATGTCTAATACTACCCCACCATATAGCGGTTGCCTGCAGACACAATGTAACTTGTAAATATTATCTCTTGGCTGTACACGAGCAGCCATGGAGCTTATGAGGGGAAAGTCTTCGATGACACCATTTTGTATGCATTGCACCAAACATGATTTAGAACACAAGAATACTCTCTTGCCCAAGTTAGCTGCTAAAGAGCCGAGACAAGCTCCGTGAAATCCTCTTGAACAACCTGCACAAGTAATGTCTAATACTACCCCACCATATAGCGGTTGCCTGCAGACACAATGTAACTTGTAAATATTATCTCTTGGCTGTACACGAGCAGCCATGGAACTTATGAGGGGAAAGTCTTCGATGACACCATTTTGTATGCATTGCACCAAACATGATTTAGAACACAAGAATACTCTCTTGCCCAAGTTAGCTGCTAAAGAGCCGAGACAAGCTCCGTGAAATCCTCTTGAACAACCTGCACAAGTAATGTCTAATACTACCCCACCATATAGCGGTTGCCTGCAGACACAATGTAACTTGTAAATATTATCTCTTGGCTGTACACGAGCAGCCATGGAACTTATGAGGGGAAAGTCTTCGATGACTCCATTTTGTATGCATTGCACCAAACATGATTTAGAACACAAGAATACTCTCTTGCCCAAGTTAGCTGCTAAAGAGCCGAGACAAGCTCCGTGAAATCCTCTTGAACAACCTGCACAAGTAATGTCTAATACTACCCCACCATATAGCGGTTGCCTGCAGACACAATGTAACTTGTAAATATTATCTCTTGGCTGTACACGAGCAGCCATGGAGCTTATGAGGGGAAAGTCTTCGATGACACCATTTTGTATGCATTGCACCAAACATGATTTAGAACACAAGAATACTCTCTTGCCCAAGTTAGCTGCTAAAGAGCCGAGACAAGCTCCGTGAAATCCTCTTGAACAACCTGCACAAGTAATGTCTAATACTACCCCACCATATAGCGGTTGCCTGCAGACACAATGTAACTTGTAAATATTATCTCTTGGCTGTACAGAGCAGCCATGGAACTTATGAGGGGGAAAGTCTTGATGACTCCATTTTGTATGCATTGCACCAAACATGATTTAGAACACAAGAATACTCTCTTGCCCAAGTTAGCTGCTAAAGAGCCGAGACAAGCTCCGTGAAATCCTCTTGAACAACCTGCACAAGTAATGTCTAATACTACCCCACCATATAGCGGTTGCCTGCAGACACAATGTAACTTGTAAATATTATCTCTTGGCTGTACACGAGCAGCCATGGAACTTATGAGGGGAAAGTCTTCGATGACTCCATTTTGTATGCATTGCACCAAACATGATTTAGAACACAAGAATACTCTCTTGCCCAAGTTAGCTGCTAAAGAGCCGAGACAAGCTCCGTGAAATCCTCTTGAACAACCTGCACAAGTAATGTCTAATACTACCCCACCATATAGCGGTTGCCTGCAGACACAATGTAACTTGTAAATATTATCTCTTGGCTGTACACGAGCAGCCATGGAGCTTATGAGGGGAAAGTCTTCGATGACTCCATTTTGTATGCATTGCACCAAACATGATTTAGAACACAAGAATACTCTCTTGCCCAAGTTAGCTGCTAAAGAGCCGAGACAAGCTCCGTGAAATCCTCTTGAACAACCTGCACAAGTAATGTCTAATACTACCCCACCATATAGCGGTTGCCTGCAGACACAATGTAACTTGTAAATATTATCTCTTGGCTGTACACGAGCAGCCATGGAACTTATGAGGGGGAAAGTCTTCGATGACTCCATTTTGTATGCATTGCACCAAACATGATTTAGAACACAAGAATACTCTCTTGCCCAAGTTAGCTGCTAAAGAGCCGAGACAAGCTCCGTGAAATCCTCTTGAACAACCTGCACAAGTAATGTCTAATACTACCCCACCATATAGCGGTTGCCTGCAGACACAATGTAACTTGTAAATATTATCTCTTGGCTGTACACGAGCAGCCATGGAACTTATGAGGGGAAAGTCTTCGATGACTCCATTTTGTATGCATTGCACCAAACATGATTTAGAACACAAGAATACTCTCTTGCCCAAGTTAGCTGCTAAAGAGCCGAGACAAGCTCCGTGAAATCCTCTTGAACAACCTGCACAAGTAATGTCTAATACTACCCCACCATATAGCGGTTGCCTGCAGACACAATGTAACTTGTAAATATTATCTCTTGGCTGTACACGAGCAGCCATGGAGCTTATGAGGGGAAAGTCTTCGATGACACCATTTTGTATGCATTGCACCAAACATGATTTAGAACACAAGAATACTCTCTTGCCCAAGTTAGCTGCTAAAGAGCCGAGACAAGCTCCGTGAAATCCTCTTGAACAACCTGCACAAGTAATGTCTAATACTACCCCACCATATAGCGGTTGCAGCCATGGAGCTTATGAGGGGGAAAGTCTTCGATGACTCCATTTTGTATGCATTGCACCAAACATGATTTAGAACACAAGAATACTCTCTTGCCCAAGTTAGCTGCTAAAGAGCCGAGACAAGCTCCATGAAATCCTCTTGAACAACCTGCACAAGTAATGTCTAATACTACCCCACCATATAGCGGTTGCCTGCAGACACAATGTAACTTGTAAATATTATCTCTTGGCTGTACACGAGCAGCCATGGAACTTATGAGGGGAAAGTCTTCGATGACACCATTTTGTATGCATTGCACCAAACATGATTTAGAACACAAGAATACTCTCTTGCCCAAGTTAGCTGCTAAAGAGCCGAGACAAGCTCCGTGAAATCCTCTTGAACAACCTGCACAAGTAATGTCTAATACTACCCCACCATATAGCGGTTGCCTGCAGACACAATGTAACTTGTAAATATTATCTCTTGGCTGTACACGAGCAGCCATGGAACTTATGAGGGGAAAGTCTTCGATGACACCATTTTGTATGCATTGCACCAAACATGATTTAGAACACAAGAATACTCTCTTGCCCAAGTTAGCTGCTAAAGAGCCGAGACAAGCTCCGTGAAATCCTCTTGAACAACCTGCACAAGTAATGTCTAATACTACCCCACCATATAGCGGTTGCCTGCAGACACAATGTAACTTGTAAATATTATTTCTTGGCTGTACACGAGCAGCCATGGAGCTTATGAGGGGAAAGTCTTTCGATGACACTATTTTGTATGCACTGCAGCAAATGTTTGCGCAGCATGACCTGGTTAAGGTTCAAATTTTCTCGTTTTCTGCCTGATGCTATATAATACATGTTTGCAATTGCAAACAAGCCACGGTCAACTATGTTACACTGGTTTTGTGCCTTCATTGTTTGAATGGTTAAATGTTGGGGACTGTAATTTTAGCATATGACGGATTTGCCTGACAGCATCAGGCGGGGTATCTTGATCAATTGAATCGTATATGAAGACTCTGTTTTTGTCAGCACCAACATTTGTTACTGGAAGCCAATGATTTGGGTTTTGAGCATGCAAAATTTGAATGAAAGGGCCTTTGATTTGGGTGAATTGTAAATGTGGCCTAGTAAAACATCTTGAAAGCCAATGCAAGTAGGATATTTTTTCTGAATTAAATACTGTGCTACATTGATGACGCTGTCCGATATGGAGGTGCCCTGTACCAGAACATTTAAATCTGCATCTTGAAAGAGAATACCGCTTGTAGGGCATTTAGGATGTCTGCTTTAACCGTCGCAAGGCCTACCTTTTTTACTTCATTTGGGAAAAACTTCTGCTTGACAGCTTTCACTTTTTTTGGTCGCCCCCTTTTTGCTTTAACCAGAGGTACCATAAGTATTGTACTGCTAGAATGCCCGAGAATGTGGCAGTAGTTCGTGCTATTTGAGCTGGTGCAGCTTTTAGGCCCACTGGAGTTTGGTTACTAGTAATTGTGGTTAAGCTTCTGAAGAAAGCCTTGCACGATAAAAGTTTTTCCATTAACTCCTTCTCACCACAATTAGACAATACGTTAGCCACCGTCTTGGACATTTCGCAAAGACTCTTATAAGCATAACAATACTTCTCTTGCGCTGTGTCAAGCTTCACAGAGGGTGGTGACTGAATGCACCTTGTTACCACTGGTGTGGCACTAGTAGCTGTGCAGCTGTCACTCAGGAAATGATCCTTGCACCACCTGTGTGGTATGCATGCCTTGTCAAAAAGATCTTGCTTGGTAAAGTCACGCACTGCTAAAATGTGTGCGCCACGGTCTTGGACATTTTGCAAAGACTCTTATAAGCATAACAATACTTCTCTTGCGCTGTGTCAAGCTTCACAGAGGGTGGGGACTGAATGCACCTTGTTACCACTGGTGTGGCACTAGTAGCTGTGCAGCTGTCACTCAGGAAATGATCCTTGCACCACCTGTGCGGTATGCATGCCTTGTCAAAAAGATCTTGCTTGGTAAAGTCACGCACTGCTAAAATGTGTGCGCCACGGTCTTGGACATTTTGCAAAGACTCTTATAAGCATAACAATACTTCTCTTGCGCTGTGTCAAGCTTCACAGAGGGTGGGGACTGAATGCACCTTGTTACCACTGGTGTGGCACTAGTAGCTGTGCAGCTGTCACTCAGGAAATGATCCTTGCACCACCTGTGTGGTATGCATGCCTTGTCAAAAAGATCTTGCTTGGTAAAGTCACGCACTGCTAAAATGTGTGCGCCACGGTCTTGGACATTTTGCAAAGACTCTTATAAGCATAACAATACTTCTCTTGCGCTGTGTCAAGCTTCACAGAGGGTGGGGACTGAATGCACCTTGTTACCACTGGTGTGGCACTAGTAGCTGTGCAGCTGTCACTCAAGGAAATGATCCTTGCACCACCTGTGTGGTATGCATGCCTTGTCAAAAAGATATTGCTTGGTAAAGTCGCGCACTGCTAAAATGTGTGCGCCGACGGTCTTGGACATTTTGCAAAGACTCTTATAAGCATAACAATACTTCTCTTGCGCTGTGTCAAGCTTCACAGAGGGTGGGGACTGAATGCACCTTGTTACCACTGGTGTGGCACTAGTGGCTGTGCAGCTGTCACTCAGGAAATGATCCTTGCACCACCTGTGTGGTATGCATGCCTTGTCAAAAAGATCTTGCTTGGTAAAGTCACGCACTGCTAAAATGTGTGCGCAAGGCAAAGTGTACTGGTTATAAAAAGCACATATGCAAGAAGTCATGCAGAATGAAACACTGTACTCTGATCTTGGTGAAACTACTACATAAGAATTCGCAGTGGAAGTGACTTGATAACTTACATTTTTAAACTTCTCATACTTCTCTAGTACTTTACTTGTGGCCTCAGAAGTACAGTTACGGGTCAATTCTAGCTGAAATGGATCATTCAAATCATTTATGTTTAGGTTCAGCTTCACTTCTTTAAGCTTAGAGAACTGTAGAGATAAGGAATCCTTATCACTGTAACCTGCCAATGCTTCTATTGCTTGAACCAAATGCATGCTTGAAGAGAGATAATTTTGAATCTCTTGATTATCACGCTCGATGCGATTGGTCGTATTATCAAATGTAGGAAGAGTTTGCCGATATGCATGTACTCACATTTCCTTACATGAGTGCCAGTTATGCATATGATAAGAAATGAAATCTGTGCAAGTCATAACTTGGAGGTCAGCAAGCTTGTCGGAATACTCTTGCACAGTGGGGGAATAAACTAAACTTTTTAAAGGGACCCTGAAACGGTTTTGACGATTTTGTACAAACACATTGGGCCAGTAGACCAAGTCCTAAGGCTCATTTACAGACTAATTTAAGCTCTCTGCTTACACTGTGTAATTTATTACAACGCTATAAAGCTGCGAATCGCTGCAGATCACTGCGGCTCAGCCCAACTCGTTTTCAACCGCCCCTTGCGAGTACGACATGCAGTGTGGGCACGACGTCATTGGGGCTGCTGGAGACGTCACTGGAGCTGCGGTGTGCGCGCACGAAAAATTGGCTGGCAGGGTGGCGGCACCTGTCGGAGCACATATAAACCACTCCGCGATGTCTCTGTTGCCAGACGGCGTGCGTGCTGCCGGGCGCACTGGGCTATGGTCTCCGAGATGCACGCAACCTGTCGGCGTGCAATCTCGGAGGTGATCACTGGGCGAAGCTCAAATCGTCGTGTGTGCTCACGTGAGCTCTGCGATCGCCAGCGATGCCAGCGTGTCTCATGAGTTGAGGAGGCAAGGCAGGGGTGAGAAGGAGGGTATGATATAATTGTCCGTAGCCGCCTTGGTACACGGCGTGCCGCTAAATTTGTGGTGCCAATGGTTCGATGATGCTCTAGCCTAAACGCTGACAAAACTTCATATAACCGTTTCAGGGTCCCTTTAAGAGAGGAAGCAACTGATCGCGTTGCTGTCTAGCTTTTTCATTTACCTTTTGCTGAAAACAGTGCAACACGTGCCACGTACACAACAAAATGTTAGAATTGGGAAGAATCCTGGTTAAAATGCGCAGTTTATTCAGATCTTTATCAATCATTACTACTTTGCAAGCAGACTCAACAAATGGGTTAAAATCTACAAACTTAGTGAACGTAGCCTTCACAATTTCAGTCATCTCATTTCGTAAGAAGGCATAACACACTGGTCTCCCACGAATAGGACCATCTTGAACTATTATAGAGTAAACAATGCGGCCTTGAATATTCACTTTATATGTGTTTCATCAATTAAATAGAATCTCTGGGTACTTTTCCAAAATCTCATGCATGTGCATTGTTTGATGTAGTATGAATTGCAGATCATCATTTTGATTTATTTCATAGTGAATGACCCAGTTTGGATTATTTTTTAGCGAGGTCTCTACCTTTTCTAAAACCATTTCCCCATGAGCCTGCTCATTGCTAATAGGAATAGAAAATCTTTGCTTGTAATGTCCTTCGTAGTTAAGTTTTTGCCCATTTTCTGCTCGACCAAGTTTTTAAAATCCTTTGGGCCAATATTACATTTAGCAAAGTCAAAGAATTCTTTCTCCCCATCATTCAGGAGCCTCTGCTGAGGATACAAATCATAATAATCTGGAATGGATATGCTTCGTTTGTTGTTAGTTATCTTGAAGTGCAGAGTAGGCGATTTAAACAGGCTTACCGATACTGCCATTTCACAGCCAGTACCATTGTACGCTTGCTTTGGTCACTTTCCTATCCCCCTGGACTTTACTGTATGACCATGAATGCAGCTATATGTAATCTTCATATACTCAAAATCCTTAGCTTCTGATGTTAACGGACTTCTATTACTCTTTTTTATCATGACTACATGCTGGCCCTCCCTGCATCCACTCATCAAAGTTTGCTTAAAGGAAGGAAAATTATCGAATGTTGCATTTAAATAAACTTTGCTGCCACCACCATGTAGTATATTTACAGGGTTATTGAGCACAGTTGGTTTGGCACCAGTGTCTACACAAGTAGCCTGGGCACCAGAGCTGGCAGACCTGCAGCTAGATGTCAAAGCAGCCTCACAACACTTGTACTGCACAGGTGCAAATGCACCCAGCTTCCCTAGGGTCACCAGTCTCTGTGCCAGGATCGCGCTTGATTCCCATCCCATCCTGGGTTCTTGCTGGTCGATGGCTTTTGCAAACAGGAACCTCATTCACAGCGTCATTTACGACAGCTTTACAGTGAGTCGTGGAACTAACTGAGCCGTCTTTCAACTGCTTGATAGCAACACGCTGCACCTTTCTGAAACTATCATGAATGACATTGTGCGAGGCACTGGCTCGTCCTTCAGGCTTTCCGCCAAGCCTTGCTTCCCTTGCAGTGGACCGCCGACCGCCACCGCCAACGAGCGTGAAGCCAATACCATGAACGGTTCCGGCCAGTTGGTCGGCGTCGTGTCTCTGCGTGAGAGCACTGCTGGTTTTCCAGACAGGAGCTGGTGCAGTGGAAGGTCCGCATGCTGCTTGAGAATAATGAACTGTATGCAAACCAAGTGCAGGAAAATCGGCCTCCGAGATGACGGCGATGCTCTCGTGCCGAGCCCACCCACTCCATGCAGATGTTTTGGAACTCCTTGTAGGACTGCTGGATGCGTCTCCTCTCCAGATGGATGGACAAGGCGTAGGCCTGCTGGTGCAGGAAGTCTGCCAGCACATTGTTGCTAAACTGGCTGGGGTGGACACCATCCCTGCTCAGGCATCCAGGCCAGCTGTCCACAAGACCATCCAGAAAAGTGAAGCCCCTCTCCAGGCAAAACTGTGTCAGTGAGGCGTTCACATTCCTGTAGTGGCCATTGAAATGGCACGCATCAGACAGCTCTGCTTCCCTTGGGCGGTACTGATTCTGCCCTTGTGGAAGAACGGCAGAAAAAGCTACATGCAACATGGGATTGTGTTCAATAATTCCCTGAGCGAGCTGGCGATATTTGTCCATGCACACATTCACACTGTCAACAGTCGTGCCAACATGTACAATGACAACATCAGAACTAGCCAGCTTGTCAGCAATCATCGAAAGCAAGTGCTCAATCCTTGCTCCCCTGTGTGCGGCAACGCATAACAGAGAAGCTACGGCGCGATGGGAAATGCTGGTCCACGTATTTCACCATCGAATCGCCAGCGACCAACACACGCGTCATGTTGCGAACACTTTCAAATTCAGAATTACACCATTGAAGAAAAAACAAAAGAAACACCCAACTGAATAATCTAAAGCACTGCTGTTAATTATGCAAATGGGCTACGCCACAAATACGAAGATCGTTAGCTCGGATGAGCAAAGCAGGGATCGCACACAAATACTGCTAAACCAGCTTATAAAAAAAACGTATTGAGATGGATATATACGTTGGTAAATATAAAATAGCACTGCAAATGAGTGGTCGCGGTTAGAGAAAGATGATGATCGAGGCTTGCTATTATGTAGCAGAACAAGGCCTGTCGACTGGAGCAGCAGCAGCAGCACACCAGCAGCGCGCCAGAAGCAGCAATGAGTGCGGGTAACGGTGGTGTGCTGAACAGCTGATGGGCAGCTGCTATCACGAGCTCCGGACTCGAACAAAGTTATGGGCTGTCCAGCAGGCCCGTGATTAGAGACTTGGTCTTTCTGTTCCAACATTGGAGCGGCCCGCAACAGGGCTAAAGTGTGTTCCGAAGGACCACAATAAAGTTTATCCATCCAATTCACTGTCCAAACAAACAGAAAAGCGGAAAAAGCCTGTGCTCCTTTATGAAATTGCTGTCCAATCCATTGAGTAGGCCTCGAACAGCCGGGATTTGGTGGCAACACACATTTTCGTCTCTGTGTGCACGCAAGCATTCGCATCAAGTGCACCTGTGTAACAGCATCATGATTCCCCATATAATTAACAAAACATTTTCGTCTCTGTGTGCATGCAAGCATTCGCAACAAGTGCACCTGTGTAACAGCATCATGATTCCCCATATAATTAACAAAACATTTTTGTCTGTGTGTGCGCTCGAGCATTCGCAACAAGTACACCTGTGTAACAGCATCATTATGCTCCATATAATTAACAAAACATTAATCATCCACAGCTAATGCTTACCCTTCGTCGCGATATTGCAACGCCAGGTGTTGCGCTGGTCCTACATCTTCAGTGACTGGCCGTCATGGCGGCAGATTCAAACAGGAATGGTCAAATGTGTCTGAATCACAGCTGTCTGACAGCTCTGGAGCACTGTCAGTCTCAGACATGGCACTGTCAGTCTCAGACATGGCACTGTCAGTCTCAGACACGGCACTGTCAGTTGCAGACATGTTACGGCTGACGTGTGGCATGTTCACCTCTCCGCTGAGCATCAGCTCTTCCTGGCGTTTGCAGTTTTCATACTCTGTGCTGGCGGGAACAGCATGTCTTGCACGATTTCCAGTTCTTACCAGCTTTTACGTCATACGTAGACAGTACACTGGGTTAGGTTTCGGTTTTGCACCTTATTGCTTATTAAAAATTATTTTCGAATCTGCTGAGCATTTCTGCTATTGGACGCATGACAAGTTCATTGACCATACAGTCTAATAACTTGAGTGTGGGAGTGGCCGCAGTGCTTCTCATTCTTCCAGAATACTCAGTACCAATTCCTAGGATTGAAATCACTCGTATCCTTTGGATCGAGATGTTTACAGGTCCGTGAATAGGAACTGTGGATTTTTGGTTGTCGTCTAGGAAGCGAACGTACGCAAACATATTGCTGGAGAAGTGTGCGAGAACACTTGCGCAAGGTCCGCTATGGGCACCAGTCAAAATGAGCACTAACTGCATAGAATCGGGGATATAAGGCTCTATGACTAGGTAATACAGGCCATGTAGATGGTCAGCTGAAGCTATGAAGGCTGCATAACACTTCAGAACGAGTGGAGTGATTATGCGAGCAGGCTGGGCAAGAAAGTTTCAATGTTAGGTTGTCTGAATGGTCTCCTTTGCCCACCTCACCGTACAGAGTGTGGACAACTGTGTCGTCTGCTACTGCGTCCACCATTACTGATGTCGCTCCCGAAGAAGTGCACTGCCTGCGCGCTTGTATAGCACGAGTTTTGTACAACCAAGAGCATATCGCATCAGTCTAAGTACGCGTGTGTGTGCTCGGGGACTGTTTGCAGGGTAAATCTGCATTAATTCAGGTGGCACAAGCTGCTTCCTGTCACCGAAACTTGCCACACTCCTCTGGGGCCGTGCAGCATGCCAGGTGCTCAGGTAGATTTCTCATTCTGCGCTTGGAACCTATCTTAACCTGTTTTCTTTCGCCACCTATGATGCTCTGACAAATTTTGAGGGAGGGAGATTCAAGATTTGTCAAATTGCTCTTTTTCTCTTTAAGCTGATGGAGAGAGTGAAACTGTGTTCGCAACTGTGAATCTCTCGCTGCTTTTTTTTCTTTTTCTGCGATCATTGAGAGAGAAATTCTTATTGATTTCTGGGAAATAGGTGAAATAGAGTAATAACGATGATGTTGTTGATACAGACCTGCTGCATTTTTCAGCTTCCTTTATATCTGCCTCCTTATATCTGGCTTTAATCTGCCTCTTTCTCACTGGCAGATTAAGCACGTGGCAATATCTAAGCGTGCAATCTAATTGTAGAGGTCGCTACTATGGTGTTAATGAGTGGCTCCCCCTCCTGGATGCGAAGCGTTTGTTCGAAGTAGAATGAAGTTGTTTGGGTTCAGTGGCGACCGGTGGTCTCACTACGGGCTCCTCAGGCACTCCGGCTATGCCTAGGTTCCCGTCTCCTGTGAACAGATAACACCATACTAATCAGCAGAGAAGTATCATTGTTGTATTCCGCCTGAGTGACGCTGTGTTAATATCGCTTTGACAATAATATTCACTGCGAATAACCATCTTGCAAAAATCAGAACATTAGCCTGTTCAAAGTTCACGATGCTGCTTTTATCTGCTCATGTGTTATTTTATCACGTATAAAGAAACCTCTACGAACACTAAATACCTTTAATAAAACAATACAATGTTCTGAAAAAAAAAAAGCTGACGGTGCAAACTGTGAAAAGATAGTCCAGTTCAGTAGGTCACTGGAGCCTTGTTCCAAGCACGTCTTGCTTCCGTGTTCATTGGTGCCATTCGTACCAACGTGGTGCAAATGTATGCAAAGCCTCAGTCTTGCACATCTCACGATGAGGAGCTTGTCTACAGACTCGTGCTCGGAGCAGATCTTCACGCAAGGGTGAACCATCTTCGCCAAATAGTCAGTCACAGCCTTCAAAGACGCTTTCAAGTGCAGCAAGTTCTCAGTCTAACTCATGATGCCCCTGAAATGCTCTTTGCATGACTTCAGTGTCAGCAAAACATCCTCGCTGCCACCTTCACATCTATACTCTAAGAACGGTCAGATGTCGTGCTCACTTTAACTTTAGTGTAACAAAGCAGAACTGCTATACTCGCATCCCGCTACAACTCTCAGCATCCCTCTCAAAAGAAAACCACCTGATGTAGAAAAGGATGTTGCATTCATTTGCTTCATGTTCTTTGCTTTACAAAAATTCAGTCATCGATGACATCAATGTCCACTTCTCCGCGCTCTTGTTTGCCTTTTGGCAGCATGTTGGCGAGGTGCGGTGTGCCGTTGAGTTCGTACATTGGCGTTCCAGGTGAAGGAAGAAACTGCCTCGCGCACACAAACTTCACGGCACACCTTAAGTCATAAGCTTTCGGAACAAGCTTCCTGATGGGCACCACTGAAAATAAATTTTCAAAGCAGTCTAGTAAGATTCTGCTTGTCAGGAAAAATTCTTCACTGTGCAAGAGAATGTCTTTGAGGCGAAGAGCGACTGTTGTCGTTGTCAGGAAACCTGCCTGTGAAGGCTTCCATTGTGGTGGGCTGCCCTTCTTCATTCCTTAAAAAAACTTCAAGGGCTGAGTTCAGCAGCTCCATTGCTTTGTGGTACCTCTTCATGTCTCGAAGTTTGAGAGCAACTGATGGGTGCCCGGGAATACATTGGGGTGTACCAGCTGAATACCAAGTCTATAAACCATGCTGTGGTCTCTGCCTCTGGCTCTGACTTTTTAAAATTAGGCACTGAATTGCACCTGGGAGCTTCCGCAAAGAAGCGGGCAGTGACTCCCACTTTCATTTTAGTAAAATTGCCTCGCACAATGTACAACTCCGAGAGCCTCTGGGCGACTTTCAGCTCTCAATCGGCATCATATAACGTTAGACTGTGCACATGGTCCACTTTCATTTCTTTGGATGGCAGGTTGTGCAGGCATACCGTTGCATCACTAAGAACAAACACTTCCGATGTGAGCAACTGTGACTTATATTCTTCAGCACGTGTGCAGGATCTGCAGTGAAAACAATTGTTTTGTCTCCCTGGCAGGGGTGCAGGTACTGAACATGCAGTAGTAGGAATTCCTGGCGCTGGCACGCCACATAGCCCGATTCAATGTGCTCATGTTGAACTCTTAGAGAAATGCCCGCACAGAGCTGCACCATCTCCATTAGTCCTTGACGATACAGCACTCTACCTGACTTCCAGCGGAGTGATAGGCAACGACTTGTTTCCACCTCGTATTCAGACCTCTGACCACGAACACCAACGCATGATGGGCAGGTTCTTCTGCCTTTTCTGGCATAAGCTAATTATGGACCTATCATAAGCTATGAACGCGAAAAATACAGAAACTCTCTGTGAGGAAGGCCTACACACGATTATAAAAACGGTTCAGACAAATAAGACCCCTCCCTTAAAACTGATGCTATGTCATGGCGTGATAACCCGAGGGCCCCCCCGAAATCCATAGTCTCCTGGCGGAGCATACTTCTGGCGCCAAAGACCATACCATCTGTGTAGAAAGATTTGTGTGCATCCAAAAGATCCTTAAGGCAGGCATATTTGGAAGCTTTCTCCTTTGCCTTATCTTTTAAGACACCTTCGTTCGCGTCCCAGACAACCGCGAGATCTACCACACACACCTGGTCACTAGACTCAATGACGATGTCAGGTTTCAATGTGACGCCATCACAAGTAGTGAACCTCGGCTCCTCACGAACCGTGAAACCAGGATTTTTCTCCGTGACTAGTCTCACAACTTGGTTAGTGACGAAATTGTGACGCTCGGTCCGCGAAAGGTGTATGGATCGGCATTCCTGCAAAATGTGAAAGACTGTTTCAGGTTTTTCACTGCATCGACGGCAGAGCCGTGATGCCGGGTCAGAACTTTGCTTGTTGGTGAGTGCCCTCGTTGGATAAAGGTTAGTACGCATTCTTAACACTTTAATGTGATCCCCCCTCTTTAAGAAGTTAAAAGTTGTGATATAACCAAGTGTTAGCCACAGCTTGGTCTTGATGCTCAAGCAGATCTGTATTAGAATACTTAGATTTAAGATCCGTCCACTGTTTGTGGAAACCCCTTTAATGCAGAGTTGAACTGCTGCAGGAGCCGTAATGCCCGAAGGAACTTGGAAAAACCTCAGAAAGTCTGGAAAAATTCTTGTGTAGAATACTGTCGAACAAACTGTCCACAAAAGGACTACCTAGTCTAATCAAACCAGGCCAAACTTTTGAAGTGGACCGCCTGGGCGACCCTGATAACCTCTTAACTACCGACCCCAGAAGGAATGACAAAAACTTTCTTCGAAAAATTTTATTGATAACCTTGTGTATAGTTCATAATAATAAAAAAAAACAAGAAAAAATGTCAGTTATTTCAAGTAATTCTAGAGTGTCCACACTTGTGGACATAAGTTGTGAACGCTGTAAAAGGGGCATCCACATATGGGTACAGTAGTTGCCAGCATTGTGGAACTTTACGAAACATTTTTCCAATGAAGACGCAGGAGAAAACAATACATTTGGTGCACTTCACTCTTGTTTTGCCACTGCAGTTCTAGTTTCTGCACCGCATCACATTAATTAGGTTCTTGCAAGACTCTGGGAAATGGTCATAGCAGTCATTATGTGTGTCAATATTTGGCAATTGCACAGGCCTTGAGTTGTCAGTTGCGGGTGTGTCATTATTTTTCTTGCGGTTTCTTGTTGCATTTCCCTTGACCAGAGTTTCTGCAATATTTTGCTTGAACTGAAGCAGGGAAAGCACTTCCTTTTTTGGTATGCCCAAGGCTTGACTGTCATGTTGGTACTCAACCCATACATTGCACACGGCGAGGTCTCGAAAGGGAGTGAAGGAACCTCACCTGTCCATTTTCTTGTTCTGACTTTTGTTCGATAGTATGATATGTATCTGCCAACCAAGTCCTCGCCACTCATGCACCTGTTGTATTCTGCAACAACTGCTGGCTCGGGAGCTGCAACCTTGTTTTTAGCTTCCTTACACCACCGCTTGCAGGTTCCATCTGCAGAATCTCTTGTAGTCTCATCCTCACTTAAAGGAGGAGAAAAGCCACGGTTTTTCTTCGTCTACTGACTCTGGGAGACCAGCATCACTTTCCTATAGACGATTTTCCGCAGCGGCGCACGGGCGCTGCCATGTTCATAACTGGCCTACCCCCCACACAATTGCCCCAGCCAACGCATTGGGCCAGCGAAGCGGCCGCGGCCGTAAGTGCCAGTGGCTGGGTTTAGAAGCAAACATGGCAGCACCCATGCCGACGCGACCGCCCGCTTCGATCCGAACTCGCGCTCTCTACTCACCCACTGTCTTCACAGCAATAAATAAATGGTGCAATCGGCTATTGCTACGCGTCATCTCACGCTGGGGACAAAGCATCAGGTATGTTCTGTGTTTATTATTGAGATTAGCTGTGTTTATTTAGCCATGCCTGCTAAGCCTTGTCTCCGAGAATTTGAGAATGAATCTCGGAAACACCGCAAAATACCAATGAATACATTGCTCTCGAAGCTTCACGATGCAAATATAAAGCAAATGAATGCGTAGGTTGCGAACTTACGGGCCACACAGCGCAGGACGACGACGTTATAAGTTCGAGGCGGAAGGAAACTGCATCGACAGGTGCCGCCATGTTGACTTTTCCAGCGCCACCATCTGCTTGTTTTTACTCGCGTGCGCACGGACGATACGGGGACACTGAGCAGACAACGTGGACGCGGATGGGGACACACTGAGTAGCGCTGGCAAAGGCCACGGCATGGAGCCGGCCATGGTAGGAGACGGCCACGGTGCAGTGGTGGCGCCATCTAGTTTGATGAAATAAACCGGCTGCGAAAAATCGTCTATAGCATGGAAGGGATCTCTTCATCGGTCAGGAACCTTGGCTGTTGAGCGCAAACCAAAGAACGCTCTACACAAGTTCACAACTTTTGTCCACAAAGGTGGACCATTGTAAACACACATCTCGCGCACCAGTGGTCGTGAATACCTGTCTCAGTAGCAATTTATTAAGCTTCAATGAAGTAATTGTTCCAGGTGTGAGCAAGAAGTTTCGCGCAATGTTGATCAAAGTACAGTATAATAGCCGAAAACTTGCGCCTTGGTCGCCACAAGCCACTCGAGCTTTTTGACACCATTTCAACTGTTCACCGCAGCGCTTCTAGACGACTGGTGGTTATCTCTATTGGGGATTGTGTAAACTGTATGCTGATCTTTCAAACGCGGCACATTTGAATTCTTCAAAATCGGTTTTGGTGGCTACAACAACATCGGGCCGAAGCGCTCAGTTGCTGTAGGTGTTATCATCTGAGAAGGCAGATGGACCGTGCGAGTCCTGGTGCATTGGCGGTTACGACAACGGTCATGAACCATGCCCCCGTTTTGGGGCACCTTGTGGCAGGGGCACTCGTGACCTTCGGGGGATGTTTTCCAGCGACCGCGGCGGGGTGCCCTTCTTATATTGGCGTCCACAAATGTGGACGCTGGTAGTGGAATGGTTAAGCGGAATGTTCCCCAAACCCCCACACTTAGAAGGAAGCCAAACATGCTAGTTGGGGAATCCACCTGGAAGGTGGAGTACCTCTTATTATATCCACCTCTGGAGTAATCCATCCAACCGAGAAAACTCTGATGAAACATTGAGAGTGTTTGAAGAACCATACAGGAAAGCGGGAACTACTAGTTAGCGAAGGCAGTTAAGCTTTTGAAAAGGTTTTAAAAAATCATGAGCGATGAGGTCGAGGAGTTTGTGATTTAGCAGAATCAACTATGGGATTTTTGTTTACATGTAAATTGATACCCAAGTATCGAATAGGCTCATCTTTTCCTTTAGGAGAAAGCAGATGCTTGGAAACTGTCAAAGGAGGAATGTTGTAGTTGAAGCTCTTGCTCTGATGATTAGGCCTCCACCCAAAGTATTGTGATTTCAAAGGATTGATCCGCAGATCGACGTTGTTGAGGAAAGAAAGTCTCATCTACTAGGAGCTGCAGTCCCTCCAGAGTGTTGGACGTCAACATTAAACTGTCCGCAAACGCCATAGCCACCATTGAGGAACCATCTAGAGGAACTCTAACTCCCAGTTCATTAAGCTTATAAAGGAGGGGGGTCTACGATGCAATTAAAAAGGAAAGGGGATAAGGGATCCCCTTGTTTGATACCGCGCCCTATGGGGACTCGAACGTTGTCGGGTGCCCCATTAATGCAGTAAGTAATTGTACATTTTACATAAAGGTTTTTAAGTTGAGACGGGAGTTGCAATGTGGGCTTGTTGGTGAATCATTTGAAAAGCTTTGTCAAACAAGGAGTTGGGTTTCCTGCGTAAGCGGTGATACATGGTAGTATCTGTTTTTGATAGAGTGACTCGTCGCGCATAGATTTGAGTGATCTCACGTGCTAACTGTCTGCCTGGCGATTAGGGTTTAAAAGCAGTCTGATTTTGAAAATAAAGCATGTTGTTGCTAGTAGCGCTGCGTGGTGTCCATATGTGCCTTCTCGTGTCCGTGTGTCGTTTTGTGCTTCATCAAAGCTTTTCAAATTTAAGTTGAGGATGCGGGCTGCAACTTTACGTGTTTCTAAGGCACTAAATGCTGGATGTGAAACCAAGTCGAACGTTTTACGGAGATATAAACTGACGCTAAAGAAGGGATGATGCCTATGCTTTAGCATTCGCATGATGGCCTGTAGAATAAGCAAGTTAGAAGACGTGCTGTAGTCTTCTGCAAACCCAGACTGAAACTTATGAAAGTGGTTTGTAAAGAGTCTAAAAATAAAAAAAAACAGGGGAGACAGAAATAGGTTGGAGATCAGCCGGTCTTTCGGGATTAACCATTTTGGGAATGAAGACTGTCCTGCTTTGTTTCATCTCAAGGGGCACGAGGCCAAATGCGAGCCAATTGTTAAAGATGTGAGTTAAAATACTAGGCAGAATTTTTAATAGCTCAGTTACAGATATATTATCAGGGACCTGGAGCAGACTTAGAAGAATGTAACCGTATAGCTACCATAACCTCGCCCTCAGTGAACAATGCTTCATCCACATCTAGAGCGACAGGAGAATCTAAAGGTTCAGACAGGGGTGTCGAGTGGGTATTGAAAATTGGATCAAACTTTTTTGTAGATCAGTTAAAGAACACGGAGTAGCATCACCTATAAGAAGATGATCCGTTAAAACCTTAGGGCCTAGGTGATTAAGTCTCTGGTATTCAACATATTGTGAACCCTTACGCTGGTTGCTGTTCTGTTCTGTTCCTGACTAGGTTTAAGCTGATGTTTAGACTTAGATTTTTGGTCTACCGTAAAATACTGAGCGAGCTCCCCCCTCAACGCGAGGATAATCGGGTAATTGTGATGAGTAAAGGAGGGGCACGAGGCGTGTGCCGAACGGGGAAGAGCGGCGACATGGTGCGCGAGGAGCAAAAAGTCACCCGATGGCACGCGCACCAACCACGTTGACACAGAGGATTGGCCAGATAGGGGCTCGTGGCATGCGACCCGAGCCGTGATGGCGAACGGCGGAGGAGGATCGAGGCACTGTTCGGTGGGGGCGCCTGACGGAGAAGACGGACGAAGCAAGCGTCACACCCGCGACGAGAGCGGCTGGTACTCGGTTCTGGAGGCGGCGACACGAGAGGCTCGGGTAGTGGCCGTGGACCTTGGAAGACTCCAAGCGAGGCTGCCCGGACCTGTCGCACCTCAATACTGCAGTTCTGGGATCGCCAGCAGCCCTCCCCTTCTCGGCAGGACGGCTGTAGACCACAGTTCAGTCAAGGAGGCGTCCGTCACCTGTTGAGTCCGGAAGCAAGGGTCCAAGGCGTAGTTAGGCCTAACCTCGACTGAGCGAGGACGAAGAAGACTACTGGGGACACACGGAACGAGGACAAGCGGCAGGCTGGGCAAAGGCAACCGACGATGAACTTAGGGGCCTGCTGAGGACGTCGACGACGGTCTCTACGAAAGATTGACGCGACGGGAACATCGGGTCGTCTCGACGATCGAACTGTAAGAACATTCTAATACCGCTAGGCCCATAGTGGCCAGACTGAGTTGAAGAGATGTATCCAAGCCTAGCTAAAACGCATTGGTTAGATAGTTTCAGTGTTGGATAAGAACAAAAATTCGTTAATGTAAATAGGTTTTTGCAGGTTTTTGCTTGTATGGTTCAGTGTCATTAACGCTTTTTTTTATGTATTCAATTTGTTAGATATAAAGTTTGTTGGTCGTTTTACCACGGTCTCCCGTGCTCGTCTCACTCTCTCCCAATTCCAATCCTATTTGCAAGCGCTCCCGAGATAATCGTGACGGTAATGTTACGGGAGGGGGCTCTTGCTCGGAACTGTCCTGAAATTCAAGATGGCGGCTGACGACCCCCCCTCCCCCCGCAGGAAGGAAAGGCAACGCACTAAAACCAAGAAGCTTTATTCTGAGGCATTTGTTCTATTTTAATCACTTTCAAAACCGTCAAATGCATCTTCGGAGTCGGAGCCGAAAATTAAGTCCAGACACTCGTTTTGCAAGTCCTCTGGATGCTCGGGTGCCACGGCGCCGATGTCGGACAGGCAGTCATGCAGCTCGCCATCCTCGGAGCCGTCGAGTGCATTAGAAATTCCGCACCCCTTGAATGAGCGCACGACTCTCTTCGGTGACAGCGGCCCAAGCCTCAGACACGAAGTTAAGGGCGTCCTGCCGCGATGGCTTTCTCAGGTTGCCTTTCGGCATTCTTTCTTCTTTTCTCATAAACATCTCCCAAGAACGCCGAAGGTTGGCCTTAAATGGCCGGTTCCAAAAGACGTCAGCTGGCTGCAGTAGGCTTGTGCAGCCCGCAGGCACATACACAACGTCTGTGTCGCGTTCTTCTATGGCGTCTTTTGCTGCCTCAGTCTTGTAGATCGGTGCCTGATCCAGCACAAGAAGCTGCCGCACATCATCGTTTTTCGGCCGCCACACTCTTGCCAGCCACTCCTGCAGTTTATCCGATGTCATCCAACCGTTTTTCGATGCGGTGACGCGAACATTTGCTACAAAAGAAAAAAAATGTTCAGTCAACTGAGGTCACTGTAATCGAGCACATTCCTAATTGTTACTCTCCTCCGTGAAAGCGAATAAAAAGAAGAGAACCCGATACACAAACTTTGTCACTCACCTGGTATACGAAGGCTCATGAAGGCCTTGGTTGGTATCCTTCCACTTGGTTCCTTCAGAACGACAAAAGCTGGTAGTTTGTGGCCACTTGTGCATGCTGCCAATGCAACCGTGAAGCCCCTGCGGGCGAAGCCAGTGTTGGCAATGTGCACGGTGCTCTCCCCAACCACGTTGTTCGTCCTGCTCGCCGGGGAGTCCATTCGGACCATCGTCTGGTCCATGTTACACATGTTGTATGGCGTGTAGTCGTGGCGTGCTCGCAGGGTATTCACAGCAGAGCGAAATGCCTTTGCTGCCTCCGAGAAATCGTCGGGTATCTTCTGACTCTCGTTTGTGGCTTGGGCGCATTGTCACGCCAAACCTCTTCTTCCACCTCCTGATATATTGGCTCGACGCAGCGAAATTTCCTAGCTGCAAGCTGCGAGCTATTTTGATGGCCTCTTCAGAGAGAAGTCTGTTACTAACAGCACGTCCAGTGCTCCTTTCCCGCTCGAGGAACTCAAAAAGAGCGTCGTCAACTTCCTCACTAAACACCGGCGCTCCGTTACTCAACTTACGCTGAAACTTGGCCGTGCCAAAGTTTTGTTGCAGTAAGCTCTCGAACTTCTTGTCCCACTCACGGACCCTCTATCGATACTGAAGTGGTGAGCTGTCGCGTTCACATTCCTTCCGGCCTGGCGATGCCATTCTACGACCTCGATTTTTTTTTTCACTGTATAGGAATGCATGTCGCGAAGTCACCGCTGTCACGTTTGGAACCAAGAAACGACAGTAACAAAATGGCAGGCGTCGTGCCAATGCTGCTAATGCCAGCGAAGGTGGTCACATGACTAATTTTCGGATTGGATTTTGGATTAGACAAGAGCCAGAGCCAGAGGTTTGGCACGGTTTCGATTTCGGCAGCTTCGGGATAAGTCGGCAGAGAGTGGCGTGTTGAGGTGGTGGTAGGGGGGGGGGGGGGGCTTGCTCGGTAGAGACCGAAAATGGGAAATCTTCACATTATATGAGGGAGGCGCTTACACGGGTGGGGGGCGTTTGATCGGTATTTTACGGTACTCCAAAAACCTTTTAAACGGTCCGCAAATCATCGACGGAAGTGGGACTTGCCACAAGACCTAGACAACAGAAGCACATCTACAGTGCATTTTCAAAACATTCCCAGGAGGACATTGTAACATCTTGAGAACATGCTCCACTCATCCTGATGGAGTCCAACAGAGATCCTATTGTCCGGCCTCAGCATGTCTTCTGCTGAACATCCACAAATGGTTCACCAGGGCGATTCTGGCACTATTTCAAGATTTGTAGGGGATTGAAACATACTCGATTGGTCCACCAGGACATTTCTGGGACATTCCGCGTACCGACTAGTCTACCCACCAGGATTGGTTGTATGCTGAATTACTGTATTTTAGATATCACTTGTATGTGAATGTAACGTGAGAGCATGGTTGTGTATTAATAGTATAGAAATGTGTCATTGCCGATGCAGACAATGCACATGCAGGGTACGTGGCTCTGCCACCTGCTAAAATAAGCACAAAAACAACCAGTTTTTAGAAATACGTTATTCTAATGTCCCCAGCAAAGCCCAACAATAAAATCCTTCAAATGATGAGCTGGGCGAGGCACTCAGTAATCTTCATTCGTCACAATAATCAGTGTACTTCCAGTTATCCGAAAAGAAAGTCCAGCTGCTTTGATGAGGACTTATTACAGTTGTTAAAGATACTATACATATTTTGCAAGCACAGTGCGGTGCCACTCTCATGATCAGTGCAGAGAGTGTTTGAGAAAGTCTGGGAAACAGGTCCGTTATGTGAAGACATTCGAGCTGTCTTTGCAGGTAACCGGATACGACTTGAAGCCAGGTGCCTCGCTCAGAAACTATGGCTCGGAATGGCATGTCCAACTTGTGTGTCTTGACTGTGTTGAATATGTCCATCAGAAGCCCGCCCTTTTGTCTTTTTAGCGTCACCAGCGACTGCTTTCAGGTTGAAGTGGTTCAATAGTTTGAGGGCATGCTGCTTATTCTTGGCTGGCTTCTCTTCTACTGGAACAAAATGTTTCGCTACGGCACATCTTGCTTTATCCGTAAACGAGCGCTCAGGGACCGGAACAAAGAAGCCTTCCTTGTCAGAAACTAAGCACCGAAGTTTCTTAGAGACCGAGAACTCGACCATTGGCCCGAGCCGCCTGTCCTTTTTGCCTTTGCTGCTAAAATTTCTTGGCAAAACCTCGGCACAGCAGAAACACAGTTTGGCCTTTCTACACAGCGGCTTTGACACTTCCCTGCAAATAGCAACCTTTTCAACAGCACGAAGGTGGGGCTCGACACAAAGTTTTGGCCCAAGCCGTAGGACTTCCTCGTATTTTTTCAGAATCAGTTCATTAATTTCATTGAAAAGCCTTCCTTGAACATTATTAGGCTTTGTTTTTGTTGGAAGCGTGCGGCACACATTGTTCCACATAAACCAACTTGCCCAGTTTTCAATCCTACTCGCCTGTAATGAGTTTCAAGTTTATTCCTGGAAGTCACTCTGCCATTACAGATGTGACAGATGTATGGACTAATGTTATAGTGAATGACGTGCTCCATAACAAAATCACGTCAGCAGGGGCGGAAAAAAAATCTCTTTCAAATCTCTTTCCCCATTCAAATATAAAGGATTGGTGGAGACAATGGTGGTGGTGGCTACAAGACTATGCAAGGCGTAGAAAGAGTGGACAAAGCTAAGAAATTAGGCAGTCTTATTCTATAAATTTTCTAAGGGGCACACGTTCAAAGTGGCACACATTCAATAGAACCAGAGAAAGCGCATAGAGAGTGAACTGTCCAATCTCAGCAAGCAGCAACTGGGCGTGCTTTGGCACGAAACCGTTTCAGGGGCAAGCCCCCCCTTCCTTGGAAAACCAAGGGCATGCTTTTAACTGGGGAAGCACGAACCGACCTAGTTCTGACCACAGACCTGTCTGCTTTGCTGTTAGCAGGTGCAGTGAACCTTAAAACCCTTTTCCTGCTTTGCTCTCCCCTCAATGAGTGGGTGCAGTAACCCTAAACCCTAACCCTGCTTTACCTGTTAGTACAGGTAACCGAAGCTAAGCTTCTTTACTTTGATCAGACGGCGCAGAACGCCCTAAGAGCCATAAAAAAGAAAACAAAACTAAGCTGCTTTACTTTGTTCAGACGGTGGAGAAAGCTGTACAAGCCCCCCCCCCCCAGAAAAAAAGAAAAAAAAAAGAGGGGATTACAGTGAAACGAGTGATAGACCTTAGAGCGCAGAGAGAGAAAAAAAAGTGAAGCACGAGGCTCCACAGGCGATCCAGGCCGCTCAACGTCTTTGTCGGGGGTGGTCCGTGTTGCTTCCCGTGGGTGGAGAGCCCTTTTAGGCTAGTTGCCTAAGGCCCCTTGTGCATCAGCGAAAACATGTTGCACCCTGCGTGGCCATCTTGGGTCCAGGGTGGAACAGCTTAGTTCACTGACGCCGAAGTGCCGGCTATCCATTGGGGCACCATGAGGAGGTGTGTGTCCGTGAGGCAACCGATAATGCTGAACCTGTGTTGCCTCGCCCCCCATGCACCATGCGTGCTATTCATTCACACTTCATTCATTCCCACTTAGCGTTGTGTGTTATAGAGGATGGCGATTTTTCGTATCAACATTAACAATGTCTTCACCTTTCGTAAAAGGTGTGAGCACCACTTTCGCATATGCAACACAATGCTTTACGGCGCTGTCTGTGGTAACACATGCACAATGGTCGACTACCTGTTATCAGATATTCATTTTCATTTCATTTACCCTCAAGGCCATATGGCATTATAGAGGGGAGTGGTTACAAAGTAGACAATAAAATACGGTATGAAAATAAGTTATTCAACAAACTCAGTATACAATTGGAACATAGTACATAATAATAGGTAACATAGTACAATTTGTAATTACACAATATTAAGTGAAGTTGCAGAAAAGATAGGTTATCAGTAATAGTTACTATGTCTTTGGGTAGGTGGTTCCATTCTACTGATGTACGAGGTATGAATCGGACGATGAGCGAGATGTGAGAGCACCGGATCTTGCACGCAATTGCATACTTATATATATGCTAACTTGGCTTCGTGGTGGAACCAGAAGGCCCTTGAAAGTCAGCTCTGTGAGAGCTACGTGGGCACGAACACATGTTTGTGTATAATAAGTGGCGCAACATCACGCAACCGTGTTCCCATACAAATAAACATAAAGGTGTGCTCTCAAAGATGTACTCATGTTGTGGGACAGTGATTTTTTTCTTAACATGCGTATCGCTATTTCTGAATGCAGTTTCTTCTCACTGGCAAATACTATGCAGCAGCCACATTCGGAGCGATGAATTGACTGAATGCAACCGAGAGAACGTGAGGAAACTGAGTGTCACATGATGATTATGATCATGTATGTTGTTTAGTGGCGTGAATAATGGCGTGAATATTGCGTTTTTAATCTTGTGAATATTCTCATCGCGTGCGAATGTGTACATGCCGCAAGATTGATGAATTGAAAGAGGATATTAAGGCTCCTAAAATATGACGCTGTACATCAACCAGGTGGCGGCTGCTTGATGTCCCCTTGCGCGTGGAAGAAATGTAGCGAAGCAGACGTCTTTGACGGATAATTAGTAGCACTGTATGTATGCTCTTGTCAAGTGCCAATGTCTACGCACGGCAATATTGTCGAACCTCAATAGGAAACTAAAGGGTCCTCAAATATGAAGGCTGTAATAAACCAGGCGGCGGTTGCTTGATGCACCCATCCACATGCGTGATAGTGAGGAAACGAATGTCTTTCACGAATTATTTCTCTGTGCGAGTACTCTCGTCACATGCGAATGTCTACACACTGTAGTAATGACAATTTAGAAACAGCAAATTAAATGGTTGTTACATATGAGGCTGTACGCGAACTAGGCGGCGGCTGCTTGATGCACCATTCCATGTGCAAGAAATGGACGACACCAGATGTCTTTGATGGATTATTTGTAGCACTGTACAAATACATGTACAGCTTCAGATCCGGCCTATAGACTTGAGGTGAAAGCGAGTGCGGGGAGAGATTGCGTTTTGTGTGAACTCGAAGTTTGGCTGCCCTTTAAGGTCAAGCTTCGACATGTGGAGCAGCACTATCCTAGCTGCTGCTATAGTGTCCAAGCTCGCAAGCAGTGCCGTCAAAGCTACATCCCAGCGGCCAACATCTTGCTTCACACCTTACTCTGCAGACACTGGTGGGGCAGCTACTGTGCTGCATGCTGCACAGAACACCTTCAGCTACACTGTGTTCAAAAGGCGTTTATTGCACTGAAGTTCAAGTTCAGTGTTCAACGTGCTCATGTCGACACAAACACTTCTTGGCGTCGACAAAGCGCGTTTACGCTCTCATTCATTTTTATTATTACTTCCCCACGATTCCACCTCTATCAGAAACACGTTTGTCGCTCAAGGCTGTCGATGTGTGTGTAGACTTTAAAGCATCTCTATACAACTTAGCAGGCAGAGGGCAAGGAAAATGTGTAGACTTTAGATTTCTAGTAAATAGTATGTGCAGAACTTCAAACGCTCGCAACTGCTGACACCATCCCCTAAGAGAGCCAGATGCCTCTCCAGGGAAAGCGTATTCCTCATCCAACCAACCCACTTTTTTTTTTTTCAAATGGATAACTATATCACTTTAGCCCATTCTTCGGACACAAAGGAACATACATGGAACATGAAGTGACTAGCAAAAATGATTTATTGCCTCGTACACGCCATCTAAAAACCAGCTTCTGCATCGTTGCTAGTAGCGGGTCTTCGGTGGCTCGCTGCTGCTCTCTCAGCAGCATGGCGGAACCATGTCATTGTTGCCTTCTCGACATTCTTCAGTGTTGCCTCTTCCTGATTCTTTCTGTAGTGGTCAAGCAAGCTGTGCAATAAGAAAGTATTTTAAAAGGTTGAGGAAATCATACCAAAGTAACGCAGGAAATGAAAGTGGCATGAAGACTTACTGCAGAGCAGTTAACAAATGTTGAATGCGTTGAACTTTCTTTTCCCTTTCGCACCATACGAGCAGAACTGCTTTGCGAAGTCCCATGTCATCAGGCTTTTCAAGATACGAGTTGTTTTTTGTCTCACAGAGTCGCCCCCCTTGAGAATAGTCATGTGCTTTTTCTAGTAAATGAGAAAAGTGGAAAATACAGCTCAGTGCAGAAATGCCCTCATGACATGCAACATATTTTGACCACGATAATGGTTGCATGTAGAGCTTGGATACAACATATTTTTGCTGAAAATTCTATAGGAATGAAATCGAGTAATTTTATTACCATTTGAAGCTTTGCCTCCTTGTCAGTTGCCAGCTGCCCGCCACACTTCAGCAAATCGCGTACTGTCTGAAAGGGCAGGTCAGGAAGCAGCCTCCTCTCTTCTACACATCTACACATGTGTTGTCTGATTAATTCCTTAGCTCAGCGAGCAGCTGGGTTTGTGTTTGCTGTGCCATTTCCATAAAAGCTGGAAAAATAATCTCGTGTTAGGGTCACTGGTATGAAGATATCTGCAAGATTTAAATCAAACGGGTGAGTTATTGATGCCTGATAACATCAAGTGCTCGTTGCACTTCGACTGAATGAATTGCGTGCGCCTCTCTGCAACTTGAATAACATACCAAACACAAACTGTCAAAGCTATTGCTGGCAAATAAAGAGAGGAATGTTGAATGATATGAAAGACTAGACTGGGCCTCATGATCCTCATCTCTGTAAAGTGGTTCGGAATTCAGTAAATTGCAATTCAGTAAATTGAAAAACACATTAGGCAGAAACTCAAAGCAGCTATGAGAGTCGCAATATAGAAATTGTCACGTGGTCGTGACGTGAGCAAACGCAACAGTTGGCATGAAAAAGATGAAACAGTTTGCGTGAAAAAGACGAAACTCTTTATTTGGCCGAACTTGTGGCCGGGAAACTGAAAGTCAGACTACAGCAATGCACACTGGTACCTATAGCGGTGAACAGAGTGTCGGCCGTCAATAATCGGATCATCGCTAGGACGCGGCGTCTTTTGTACAGCACGCGTCGAACTTTCCAACCTTATCACTGGTGGTCGTGCATGCTCTAGAATAAGCTGGACGGTTCACGTCCTGCATGCAAGGTCCATCGGTTGTAGGACACTTCTCGTGTTCGGTGGCAAGAACTCGAGGCGCACAGCCTTCAAGTTGTTAATGTGCCCGTGTGCAGCGCAGTTGTCGACAAACAACAAAATTATGCGGCCTTCTAGATCAAATTTGCGATCTAGTCTTCTCACATAGCTTTCAAAAATCTGCTGAGTTACCCAGGCCTTTTTGTTGGCCTGGTACAAAACAAGGCAGGGACTTTACGCCTTTGAAGCACCTCGGAGCTTTCGACTTGCCGGATGACGAGCATCGGCAGTTTTTCTGTGCCCGACATATTGCTACCGATCAGTACAGTAACTCGCTCCTTACTGTGTTTGCCACCATGGCAAGGGTCGCCAGCAAAGGCAAGAGTCTTTTCTGGCATCAGCTTGAAAAAAAGTCCGGTCTTGTCACAGTTGAAAGTATCGTCTAGCGAGTACTTCCTGTAAGAGGGACTGCAGCTTTTCAGAGCGGTAGTTCGCAGCGGCGCTGAGGTCAACAGCTGCACTTTCGCCGCACAGTTTTTTTAAAACTGAGATCAAAGCGCTTCTTGAAGTTTCTTAGCCAGCCGTCACTGACCTTAAATCCTTCAATGTTCATTTGAAGCGCCATCGTCTCAGCTTTCTGTTTGAGGAGGCCCCCAGAAACGGGAACCTTGCTGGCCACTGTCGACTTCAGCCATACGAGAAGGGCCTCCTCGAGCTTAGGGTAGGTGCCTTGGCTGACATTTTTCTGACGACATCCAGTAGACTTTTCCGCCGCCTCCAAAATCTTCTGCTTGTTTTTGATGTAGTCCGAAAGAGTCTGTTTGGAAATATGGAACTCTTTCACAACGTCTGTCCACGATCGGCCACTTTCAACGAGCTTGACGATGGCAGCTTTCTTCGCCATCGACATGGTGACATACTTTCCACGCCATCGACATGGTGACATACTTTCCACGCTTTATCGAAGCTCTCGAGGCCGACGACAACATCGACGATCCCTTTTCCATTATGAATCAGCACATTTAGCTAGGCAACACATGTGGAACACATGGCACACGCACAGGCGAACAGTTAGTCGATGCGGTCCTGTCCATCCAACGGTCACAGCAGAGAAGAAAAATTGTTCGGCAGCGACGCTGATGCGGAAATAGCCTCGATCCAGCAGTTCGAGGTAGCGGCCGCGCACACGGCCAGCACCGGTTCGAGGCTACTGGAGGAAAAAGTAAACAAACAAAATGGCGGCGGCGCGAAAAAATGCTGGCAGTCGGCTCGACTGACGCTTGGGAAAGTCCGAAATATCGAACAGCCCGTCCTTAAGTGTCCGAAATTTCGAGCTGCAAAATACATTGAATTTATAGGGTATGTCCTGGTGCCGGGTAAATGTCCGAACTATCAAGCATGTCCAAAAAATTGGGCGTCCGAAATATCGGTCGTCGACTGTACAGCCATAAAACAGCTTGTTTTTTACCAGTTTTTGTCATCACTTGAGGTGGTGTAGGTGGTCTGGGCCGTTCATAGTTTCCGTCATTGCCAGAACTATCTGATTCATGCTGGCTTTCATAATCTGGTGGCAGGACAGTATTTTTCTTTTACCTCGCCCCGACTCCTTCTCACAGCTCACTTCCGAATGGTATTCTAAATGTCCTTGCAGTTCTAATGCCACCTCGTACGTTTCTCAAAAGCCATCTACCGACATTTTCATGCAGTGCAAAGAATTATTGCCAAGGATGTCAAATGCAGTAATTTTGACAACGTCTGCATTGTCACGTTTTGACGCCTCGCGGTTAACTGCAGAGCCTCTTCAAGTCAAGTATGAGCCTGACGAGAACGAACCCCTATGGAGCCAGCTCAACAAAGCTGCCCTTGTTCAACTCCAAACACCATGTCCCACAAGCCCACTCACAAGTGGTGAAAGTGTAGTACCTCGCCCCGACTCCTTCTCACAGCTCGCTTCCGAATGGTATTCTAAATGTCGTTGCATTTCTAATGCCATATCGTACGTTTCTGAAAAGCCATCTACCAACCTTGTCGTGCAGTGCAAAGAAGAACTATTGCCAAGGATGTCAAACGCCCTAGTGCGAGTGTGCTATCCACTTCTGTTGCAATGCTGAGAAAATCGTCCACTGTACGGGGTCGTTGAACAGCGATGGATGTGGCTACCTGGTCGTCGCGAATGCCTTGAACTAGGCATTCGATGCATTCTTTGTCAGTAATGGGAACTGGACAGCGAGACACGATCTTGAGTTTTGCAGAAGCACTGCTGCAGGTTCTCTCCGGCTTTTTGTGTGAGGGCTGTGACCTGTTGCCACTGTATGATCGAAAGTTCTTGGAGTCTGGCTTTCCAGATGGTCCAGCTGGTAAGCTGACGCCCTGTTGAGGCATGCCAGTCTGCTGCGACTCCATGAAGCTTTCCTTGCGCGATGGTGAGGAGAGTCGTGTCTTCCCATCGTGCAAGCCGTCGAACGCGCTTGAGCTCTTCTATCCAGTGCTTGAAAGTGTCACGGATCTTGGAGGCGTGTGCTAGTGGAGATGGATCGTGAGAGGACGCTGATCGGCACAGCAAACATGGTTTAATAACAACCAAGAAAAAACAACAGGGAGAAAACTTAACACTCACTAAACAACAACTAACCGCGCAAAACTTAGAAACACTAACAACAAAATCTATAAAAGTAACTAATCAGTTTCAGCTGCGCCTAACCGCAGTCCCTAACATCAGTCTGGCCACTTAGGCCTCGTCGTCAGATCGTAGTCCGAATCGAACACTCTTACTTGAGTTCACCGACTGCCGTATGTTCAACCTCCCGTTGTGTTGTGTCCGCGGCCGCTGTTGCTGACGATCCTGTTGCAACCGTCGCTCTGCTGCATCACGGTCAGCCGCGCTGCCGTAAGCTTGCTCCTGGTCGCCGTCGATGACATGGCAGGGCGTCCTCGTCGATTAGGCCTAGTACGAGACCCCTGTTCGAAGTGACGACGTGGCGTCCCGGGGATTGCTGCGGGCCGACGTTCGAAGGGGGACTGCGGCGGGTGCGTCCGGACCAGCCGAAGGATGCTGCAGCACCTCCGAGGAGCCTCGCCCGAGCGTCGCCGAGGTCAACGGCCACGCCACGGAGTGCCAGCGTCACGGCCTCTGGAGTCGAACGTCCGCTGCACCCGGCGGTAGAACATAGCTACCGATGCAACCGCCTTCTCCCGTAGCCACGCAAGCAATGCCAGCTCATCGCGCATTCATCTTGCATTACGGCTCGTGTCACGCGCTTCGAGCCGTGTGCTACTCTATGCACGCGCTCGTGCCTGTTCCGCGAGCTTCTCCTCCTACTTCGTCGTCTCCTTACTCATGACAGAAAGTCAGGGTGCCACTTCCGTTTAAGGTAGGCAGCGAAGCTGAGAGATCTGGTAGCGTTGTCACATGCACTTGGTTCACACGACTTGCCATCGTTGTCATCATCACGGCCATATTCTGGTGAAGAAAGGCCGCCATGCGTTGCATGTTCTCTACTGGGTCTGACGTGAAGGTGGGCATGGCTGGGAATGACATCGTAGGTGCTGGCGTGGACGCTAGCGGTGTTGAAATGGCGGACGCGCATGGCGCGGGTTCGTGAGCTGGCAGTGGGTCTTTCGCGATATCAACTAAAAGTCGATGGATTAGTTCCTCCTTGTTGCCGGTGGTGGAGAGGCTGTGGTGTTTGTCACGTATTATCTCGGGAGCGCTTACAGTGGATGAAATTGAGAGAGAGACGGGAGTCGGAGGTGGCACAGCAAACACATTTTATCTTAAACACTGCCAAACCTCACACATAAATTCACACACTCAAGAAATACATACAACAGAACTAATTACCACACTACTCAAAAAATCGAATTCAACCAAAGAATTCTCAAGCCTAAAGTCTACCCTACTTTAGTTACGTTTAGTTCCTAACTGCCACAGCAGTCCGGCCACACTGGTCTCAGTTGCGTCCGAGATGGAACGCTCTTACTTGTACGACGGTCGTCGCGGCGTCTCGGTCGATCTCTCGTTGTCCGTGCTGCGTCGCGCTCGCCGTCGATGCTCGCTTGCGGTCCCCGTTGCTCAGCAGCAACTTGCCGATCCGCTTCTTGCTTGTTTCCCGGTCATTGTGATGGCCAACACGGAAGCGGACGGGTTAGGCCTAGCTGCCACCTCGGTCCCTTGTCCAACTACGTTGTGGCACATTTGACGATGCGACGCTCCGGGGACTGTCCTGTGGGCACAAGCCGTTCAGCGAGCGAAGGTGGAGCGTTGCGAGTGCTCCGGAATCCGCTGTGACGAGGATGCTTAAAGTCCGCAGTAGCCTCTCCCGGTCATCGCCGAGGTCGACCCAGACTCGTGATGCAGCACCTCCGGACCCGGCACCTGCCGCTGTCTTCACCCGTGATACGCTGGCTTCTTCGACCTGCCTCGAACGGTGTCCCACAGACAATGCCGTTTCTTCCCCTGTGGTTCTTTCACTACGGCTCGGGTCGCGCGCCATGAGCTCTTCACCGACCAATCGCGTGCGCTTGAGCGTGGCAGGGGCGCATACCATCGGGTACTTTTCCATGCCCCGCACATCATCGGAAGTTTCAATCATTGGGCGCGTGCCTCGTGCCCCTTTACTCATGACAGTGTTGCAGTTCAGTTCTAATTAACTGTACACTCAAGGCGGCGAGGTCTTCGGTGGTGGCAACACTCCACTTGATGATCGACATCGTTGTTGACACGCCGGACAGGCTTAGGACTCGTTTGGCATTCAACAACGTTTGGTCGGAGGCACGGCGACTGACTTGGCGGTGAAGTGGCTGTGGCAGGTTTTGGACGTCGACTGCGCCATGTGTGAGCGGATGAGGCGGGCAGAAAGGGAGGAAAAGTTTTTAATCGGTAGAAAGTAGACTGAATACAAGCAGCGCGTTCGATTGCTCTCCACTCTTCGCCAGGAACTGCAGGGCGTCTCCCAGGGTTGCTTGACCTTCTTCTCGAATACTGCTATGTCTGGAGCTGGAGCTCACAATGTATTTAGTGCAGGGAATGCAAGCAGTATAAGTAGAATCATACCAGCCCAGGCTTTTACTTCACAATTTGCTTGTGTCCAGTCAGGTGACAGTGGTGCTCTCTCGGTGATGGCATGATGCAGTTTAGTTAACTTTTGATTGTTGACCAGTACATCAGATTTCTGCTGTCATTTATTCATGACGCATGTACAACAGCTAAGCTGTAGTCTTCTTCGGGGAATTCAACTATAGCGTATCTGCCAACTCAATACATGAAGAAGCAAAGCATGTTAAAACACAGTTGCGACATATCCAAGAAAGGCAACATGCAACACAAAAGAGAAGGTTACACAAGCAATAACTAGTTTACTCAGCTTTGTTGTTGCAGACTTGTTCCATTTCAGTCTATTTATCATGTCTTTTTGTTCCTAGTAGCTCAGGGTTATACAAAAGCCTATATAATAGGTTAAGTATAGAAAGTGCTGCACAGGGTAGAAAGAACTTTACTGCAGGCGCACTACACTCAGCGACAACTTATCTTGACAGTGGAGCGAAGGCTTCGGAGGCGGGGCTTCCGCACATTCGTGTTGCTCCGCAAGTAGTACGGCAGCTTGTGGCTGATTTCCTTTTTGCTTGCTTGCAGCATTAACGTGTTGAGAAGTAATATACACGAAAAATGTGAATGGCAGACATATTTCGATGGTTGAGTGTACATTTTAGAGTGGTATTACGAGAATATTTATTCTTGGAGTACTGAAAAGCGCATTCGCGGCTGCACACTGACCCGCTACGTCACGGACACCATGTTTACTTTGGAAAACGGGCGTGCTGAAATGGTGGTGCTCTCTAAGAAATGGAAAGAAAAGAAAGGATTCTTGCAAAGGGAACAATAACAGTATTTCGCCTACGACTTCCCACAGGTGTTTGACTCTCACGATAAATAAAGCGGCATTTATTTCAGCAAGGCAAAATGAGAAAATTATCAGTAAACTTGAGAACTATCTTTTTGGCACGGTAGCAGGCATGCGCTTCAGTTCTGGAGCTTCCAGTGTGCTGTCAAGAAATATTGTCGCCGAGTGTAGTGATTATGGGTAGACTGCTGGGCTTGCAAAGAAAGAGACGGTCTAAGACAAGTATTAACACATGCCTTTTATGAACAATATAAAGTTAGAAGCAGCTATTTGAAGATCAGGAAATAAAATTACAAAGCATAAATAGAACACTAAATAGAACTTCAACAAATATCACTGTAAGTGTCTCATTGGAAATACTGCATGCTTTCACCCAAAAGGCAGCCTCACACATTTTAGTGCAATATCTGAAACAGGCCAGAAGCAGAACTCTGAAAGCTTGGAAGCTAAAAATATGTTAATGACAGAGGACTTGCATGGATAAGTGTAAAGGTCTTCCAGTTTCTCATACTTCGTCCCAGTAAGCACAGGCTCGTGGCTTACACTACAAAATGCAAAGTTGTCGACTTTAATAACACTATGATCATGTAACGTGCATGTTCGCTTTTATAGTGACATGCTGAGAAAACTTGAAACCTTTGAATTGAGGTCCTACACAACCTAGCAGAAGTGGTCCATTATCATGCCTTAAAAGCAGCTTTCGAACTTCTGCGTAGTTACCAGTGTTTGGATTAATAGCAACAGAACTTTCAGATCTGCCAACTGCGCCAGCCAATGCTCACTCTTCCATAATTCTGCTGTAAAGCTGATGGAGAGGCTTTTCCAGCTTTCTGACGCACTTTTTGAGCCTAGGCATGTAGTTCTCAAAAGGAAAAGCACTGTAGCAGTGCAGAGGTCCATGAATTTGAACGTCATCCACGACGTGCACCAAACAGTGAACATTCAGTGAAACAGCGTGATTGCCATATATTGCAAGAGAATTGATAACTGAGCTATTTGGTTGAATTGCATGATTTCTCTGTTGAAAGCGCACGGCAACAAAGACGAAAGGAAATACAATAGGACCAGCACTTCCTTGCAACTGAAAGAATTTATTGAACAGGGAAGCATATATAAGTACAACAAACAACTGACCGGCGCATGCGTGTCAAGACAAAGGAAGAACTGAAGTTCAAAATGGTGGTATACTGGGCCAGTTGATGCAACATATTGTAGATTGTATGAGCAAACAGGAGGAAAAGGCAAAAACTTGACTGGACAGATGTTTACTTACAACTGCAGTTTTATCGGAAATTTTTCTGACACAAAAGCATGGAATCGCGCATGTGCGACCACCTATTGCCAGAAAGACATGACGAACAGGAAGGAACTTATCCAATCCAATTATTGGCCGCCCTTCAACTATTTAAAAAGCCTATTTCTTTATCTGACAATGCCACCGAGGGAACACTGATGCACTTGGTTGAGTTTGCTTTAATCTGCGCAGCTTCCGTGATTTCCCTGGCCAGTCTGTGTTTAGATTTGCTAGGAACATTGGTGCTCGTAAACTGCGGATTGCACCCGCAGTCTTTGCAGTACAGAGACAGGTGCGTGCCACCTGCGAGAGCCTTCAGTGACGAGGCATGCTCTCTGAGTCTGTCGTTTAGATGTCGGCCCGTCTGGCCAATGCACACTTTTTCGCAAGTAAATGGAATTCTATACACCACCTCATAGGTACACGGAACAAATGCATGGCATGTTTTTTTGTGCAATCTTTCTTGGTCGCCTTTCCTTTTCCATAATTTTTAACCATGGTTGCACAGCTTAGCTAGACCGCAGGAAGCTGTGAGCATGACATCAACCCCTGTGCTTGCTACCAAGTCTTCATCAGATTGTGCGAAACAGTATGCACATATGGCATGACCACAAGTCTTTTCTGTTTGCCTTTTATCCTGAGTGTTCGTAGCATTGGTCCTGTTTAACTTTTTTAACCACGTGCCGGCCACTGCATGTACTGTAGGCCCTTTCTCTCCTTTTGCCACTGTGTAGGTTGGGGCCCATGTTGTGTAGGATTGGAGCAATGCAATACCCGTCTCGGACATGACAAGGTATCTCGCAGGTTTCCTAGGTTCTTTTGTTGAGGTTTGGAATCCCAAGGTTTGTAGGACCTGCCAACCCGTGCGAGCATGCTCAAGCCTCTTTTGTTGCGAGACGTGAAGGCCTTTCGGCAAGTTCGCTGAGGGTGTTATGAGGCCCCAGAGCCACCAACTTTTCAATGGATGTACTGTACTCATATACAGAGAACTGTCTTGAATACCATTCGCAAAAGGGTGTTGACCCATTTCGTCTTGGATTGCGTGAGGGGATAACGGGTAGGCTGTATGTGATTCTGCTCACCACCAGGCTTCGAACGAGTCAGAGGGTGTCTATTTCCTTCGTGCCTCTGTTCTCGGATGTTATGCGGGATATCATACCTGATATGGCTTTGACACCGGTTTGGAGGAGCGTAAGGGTGTGGGTGGCCCGCGGGTTACTCTGCAGCCACATGCCCAGCACCCTGATCAACGGTTTCTCTGGTATGAGCCTTCCGTTGAGGTATACCTTAAATTTTCCTGTTGGGTCTGTAGGGACTCTGTGTTACCCCGGCATTGCCAGACTCATGGGATTTCAGATTTCTCTGGGGAGCATTGTTGTTCCATTTGGCTGGCATAATCTCGCAGGATGCGAGCTGCAGTTTACAGCCCCATGGTGGTAGCCTTATGTTTTTGAGTGAGTTAAGCCATTCAGCTCCTGTGGTTTGTTTAAGCAAGGTCAATACGAGTGTTGTCCGTTCCCTTCCCTCATAGGTGTGCATGGGTCAGGGACGAGTGAGAGTTGACTCAGTTCCTATTCGTGTTTCTAGCTCGGGACCTTTCCAGTCAGCCATGCGAAACCTCCATAGCATGTTCCGAGCGTTGAAGTCTCAATGACCAGAGGGTTGTCTTCGGTGGGGCAAAGTGTGTCCCTGAAGAGCTTGGCATTTTTACCCTGAAGAGCTTGGCATTGTTAACCCGCCAATGAAGTGGGGGGCCTGTAGATGGTTAAGACAAAGATACTCTGTGTCTGATTGCCTTTGTAGACTAGTTTGAGGATTGCACGCAGTAAGTCTCCGTTCTAAAGTTTGTGCTGTATGGTTGTGATTGTGTCTACGAGTGTGGTTACCTTGCATTTGTCATCTTGACTTGTGTGATATTGCCTCATATCTCTGTTGTGTTGGTCAGGTACTGATCTCTTGTAGGGCTATAACTGATTTCTTGTAGGGCTTGCTTGGAATTTCATGGCATCTTCTCACCAGGTACATTATGCCAGCTAAATCTACATCACTTAGTTGAAGGCCTCCTTTTGATCATCACACTGAGGCCTTTAAACATGGTTCTCTGTTTGCAGCATAGAACGCTGGAATGCTTTGTTTTCATGTCCGATTTTTATCATTTGCCGAGTTCCTTTTGTGCGTTATGACCCACTGATTTCGCAGCTATGATTTCACCCGTACGCTTTTCTTTTCACGTTTGAATCGTATCCACTCTACTCCTTCAATGCCCTTTGTGGCTGCAGTGTCTTGTAATACATAAACATGCCCATGAAAGGCACACAATACATTTTCCAGAACGCGTCTTGCACAAGAATGTTCCGTAATAATCGGAGTTGTGAATGGTATAGAAAATCTTTACTCTAATTAATTAGCATTCTTTACTCTAGTGCCAGATAACCGACGCAGCTGACGTGCTGTGGCACTAACCTTCGATATTGAAATAAATCCGCCCTCGCATCACAATAACATTTCAAGCTCGTGCTAAGAATGTGCGATAAATTATGTCAACGCAACACATCACGCTTGACACTTATAGGAGTGATCGCTGCAAAACTTCAATCTGCCCAAGCATTCAAAACGCGAACCATACAATTCCTTTTTTCAGCGTGTCAAAATGACTTTAAAGTTCATACGCCTCAAAGGGCCACATTGCACGACAAATAAAAAGTTTGTGGTAATGGTACGATGTTTCATTATACACTACAAGCAATATTCAAGCGGAATACTCACATACACCCCTCGCATATCTCGGAGTGGTCGGTTGGGGTCTATTTGCTGCATCTGATGTTCTATTCCAAAGGTGTCGTCACTTCTTTTCCTTGGGAAACTTAAAAAGCACACCGTTCGTGCTACTGTTTCAGCAGCCAACCGTGCAACAGCGCATTGCACACAGCAAATTCACGCGTGAATGCGAGGACCAGTCGCCATAAATACACGAGACCATATGCAGCTTTTCACAAGACCTACACATGCTCTTCAGCAGTGATATAACTGCAGCGCCTCACCGCCGGCAAGGAGAGAGTGCGTCATGAAAAGAGGGCGGCGCCGGGGCGAGGTGTGGAGAGCGGCGAGATGAAAGAATCGCCAAACTCTCCCGAAGGGTTTATAGGGCTGGGCTCTGTGCGGGCACTTTCCCGGCAGGTGGCACTTCCTGACAAGGTGTACGAATAATGATGTCAATGTGTAAAGTTGTCAAAATAAATCACGGCCTAATGCAGATATTTCTCTCAGTCATGTCACAAGATTGAATGCTAACTCACATGGGCTTGTTACTTCATGCTTCCCCCCCTCCCCCTCCCCCCCCCCACACATACGAAATGTGCATTGTGTTGTGGTGCACTTTGTCTCGCTGGCCAACCGTTCTCGGTACTAAAAGCTGACTTTCTGCTCTTCAGGGAACAAGTCCTTCGGGAAATTTTGGAAAGTAGTAGTAGGGATGGCTCCACCTGCAGTACCCCACTGCATTAGGTCCATCTTTGAATTTGAATTGGATATGAACTTGGAATTTCACAGCGAAAGCTGTTATGAGATCACAAGAAGGGTCGTTTTTGGCACTGTAGTTGTCTGCTGCCGCTAGTGTTCGTAACCGCTACCACACGAAATAAGAAAAAAGACGAAATAAGAAATATCCAGGATGGAACGGGGTTCAAACCTGGGCCGTCTCCGTGGCAGCCCAGCATTCGATGCTGGTGCTTAAAATTTCTTCGCACAAGGACCCTATACAAGCTTCATCCCTGGTACCACAAAACACTGCTGCAACATTGCCATAGTGCTGCCTGCAATGTTTCTACAACGTGGATAATGTCTGCCTTCAGTAGCATTCCCGCAACATTGACAAGAAACATTGGAACAACATGGCTGAATCATTCAGGCAGCGTTGCTAAAACATTTTATAATATTACAACGATATTTATTAACGTTGCTTTAGCCGTGTTGCAGCGTTACAGAAACGTTTGCACAAGTGCTGCACATCATTCAGGCAACAAGGCTGAAACAATAAATAATATTACAAAAATGGTTATTAACGCTACTTCCACAGCACTGCAAAATTAGAAAAACATTTGCATGCATCCTGCACCTCATTGAAGGTAGTTGTCAGTTTGAACCATAAGCATCCTTGCACTGACTGTCTTTTTGCAGTGCAACGTCAGTCAGAGGTGAGCAGGAAAACGAAATTGTATGGGAAGAAGACTTCGAGGTCCCCGATATCAACACTAATAATCTGGATAATCTGGTGAATCCTGTTCCCTGGTGGACACATCTGGCATGGCAGGATCCGATGTCGTTCGGTGCTGAAAAAAATTAAATTATACGAGGAGCCATTCATAAGGCTCATCATAAATATTAGTGCCCCATCAACATGTCGCAGTTTTTAAAAGAATACCTCCACGAAAATTGGGTGTCAAGTGTTTTTTCTGCAGCTGTTGATGTCACCTTTACAAACATATTTTCCCAAAAAGTTGTGTATAACTCGCAGCCCTTTTAATAAATCTGCATCAAGAGCAGTGTAGGTCTTGGCATGAAAAAGGTACTCATGCCACCAGACGTGGCAATCCCTAGTATCAAATTTTTGAGCCCGCTCGCGAGCCCAATGTTGTGCTGGGGGGGAGGCTACATGGCAACTGCACATTCAAGAGCTGCAAAATTCGTATTTAACAAGGACACTTGCTATCCCCCTTTGTAGAGTGGTGAATGGACTAGGCTTTCACAAGCATGGGCGTGTTGCATTTGTGTACATGCTTCACAGTGACGTGGAACTGCATTACACTGCTATGCACGAGGTAGCGGATTCAATTCCCAGCCATGCTGGCCATATCTTGTGGGAGCCACGATGCGCACATGCTTGTGTACTTCTGCTGCTTCTGACTCGTGTTTTTGAACTTGTCATATCAAAAGGCAATAAGATATGGGTCACTCTCGAATAGAGGCCTCATGGCATCTATACTGCGATTATGAATGGAAAATGACAGAGGAAAGACATATTTTTATGGCACAACACAATCACAAAGAAAATGTTAGCAAGCCACATATTCAAGGCACATAATTAAGACATAGTAAACGTGGAGTAGTGTTACAGAAGAAAGACATTGGATACTAATTCTGAGTCCTTGAAAAAGCGTAGCGCAGCCAGTCTGCAGTATATGAACGCACGACCACCTCGGTTGTGTCTGTTAAGTTCTTCACTGCCTCTGTAAAGCTGAAGTGTAAGACTGGAATCTCATTTATGTTTTTCACTCGCCCATGGGGTCTGATCGAACCAGTGGGATCTGAGCCCATAACCTAATTTCAGATCCCACCGGCGGAACAGGCGATTTTTCGCCCACTTCAATTTATTTCAGTTTACTTCACAATTAATTCACATTAAACATAAAACAATGTTCTCTGCTTTGTCTGGCCTCATTCTCTGTTCGATTCATTTAGTTGTGTCTAACATTGAATGAGGCCCTCGGAAAAAATTTTTCTTTTGTTCTTGCACCTATAATATGATAACATTCTTGCAAAAGAATTCACGAAAGTCCAAGTTTGAAATACTTTCTGCAGAGTACCTTTTTGCTTGCCTACTTGCTGTACTGTGCCATTCCTCGTACTGAAGCTATTCCTTAGTGTATTGCATAACATGGGGGGCTATGCCCACACAAATTATGAGACAAAAAGATCCTTGCCAATCATAGAAACCAGGTTTTTTTACTTTTCTGCCAGTCATGCTAAAGGTTTGGGCAAGGCTGTCTCTCATGCACCTTTCGCATTATGTTGCGAAGGCAGTCTTTAGGAGATGATCCTCCTATTGTTGACAGCCAGGGACACCTAAGAGCACAAGCATTAACATAAGACTACAACAGCATGTTCTTACCACAGCACAGGTCTGTGAAAGGTGTGCAACTCCTTCACTAGCTGTAGTAATGAGAACACATGGAATTGAAAATAGACAATGCACAACTTTCAACCATTTTAGGCCAGTCTTGCAGGCTAAATTTGGTGAAATGGTACATTTTGCTCACACTGCTGGTGCATGTGGCAACAATGAAAAAGTATATCTCACCAACTCTTACTTCTAAAAGTGGTTCAGCAAAATCTGCCCAGAACAAACAACACATAAAAAATAATGGTCTGAGATGGCCCAATGAAAAGACAGCAGTGTGCGTGAGCTGGTTCAGGACATTGCAGTACTGCTTTTAGCGAGGATTGGTGAAGCCTTGGTGCAGGATAAATCCACTCAAGTAAGGGGCTTGGAAAAAATGTGCCATGAATGTATTATGCAACAAAAACATTATTGTAAAAAGTCCTTTGCTGAGGAGATTGCGGCTATTTCTGCAACTCCAAAAGCCATAGTTTGGAACAAGCTGTAGTTGCAGAAAAAAATTACTCCACTTTAACCATCGAGCTCTCTATACATAAAAGGTCTGCCACGTTCGTCAGAGCAGAAGTCACTATTCAACACCGACTGCAACTCCTCAGCAAGACAAAGCAGCTAGAAAGGGTCATAAGGAGTCCATGTGACAGAGTATTACTATGCGAGTAATGCTGCCAATTTGACAGCCACTATTCCAGTAAGGACAATATTGTTGAAATGAAACACGGTCACTGACCAAGTCTGATCAAATTATCAGACGTTTTGGAACCGCATACAGGTCCCTTGTTCACTGAACTGGACTGGAAGTCAATTATGTAGCCAGTAGGTGTGACGCAATGAGTGTGCGTAAATGGCATAGTTTTTTTTATTAACTTTTTTTTCTGCTTCGTAACGGCGCCTTGTCCATAAGTGCTCCGGTAACATAACAAAGAGTTCGATGAAAGTTCGTCTGGTCAGGCATTCGATGAGATAAAACACGGTCACTAACCAATTCTAATGAAATGATCTGACTTTTGGAATCGCATACGGTTTCCTTGCTCACTGAGCTGGGCTGGAATGTAGTTATGTAGCCAGTCATGCGTCAGTTATGTAACCAGTAGGTGACGCAACGAGCGTGCATAAATGGCAAGGCTTGTTTAAATTTTTTTTTCTTTTTAACAATGTCTTGTCCATAAGTGCTACGGTAAGTAATGCTGGCCATTTACTCACGCCCGTTGGGTGACCTACTGGCTACATAACTTACGACTTCGTCGTACTCTTGACGGCAATGTTACGTCTTCAGCTGACCACATCCTTTTTTTTTTTCTGTGTGCACGATGGCGCACACCGCTACGTAAAAATCCACGTAAGAAATGGCTTACAAAGTTAGCTTTCCCATCAGCTGTTTACAGTCGCTTCTAAAGTTCCAGCAAACTTTTGTGGGACGTCAGTGGCAGCATGTCAAAGGTACTGCTGTCAACAGGTTTGGCACGCTCACGTGAAGCTGCCATTTCCAGCCTCCCTAAGATGCCTACATGCGCCGAAATCTCTGCTGTCATTTCTTCCATTGTTCGGAGCAGTTTTACTAACATGCTGTAAAAAAAAAAAAAGCCAAAACAATGGTTCAATCTTTATATGAAAGACTGTCAGTACTACTTAAACTTACTAGATTTGTGATACTTACAAAACATCTCCTATACTTAGGACAGAGCTAACTAGTATAAGCAGTTATAAAGCTCTCTATACGTTAAAAGAAATTGTAGTCGCGCACTTGCGGGATACATACACCATGCATACCTCCTGTCCAGAAGTTCCATCTTTTGCAGCTCTGCAGAACACTACAACCTCTACAAGGGCATTGGTTTGAATGGTAGCGGGGGTGAAGGCTGTGAAGCACAACGCTTGCAGACAATGGGACTTCTGCGGTGGTGCACAGGTCCAGTCCCCATGCTGTAGCAGCAATTGAAAACTTGTGCCCCTCTGTATAACAATTTTTTTCTTTTTTTTTTTTCACGAGGCTAATAGAAGGATCCACAACGTTTGTTGAGCAAGCGCTTCTTATGTCAGATGCGGGTACTCGGCCTGCCCGGCACACATATCAGTCTGCACATTTTGATTGCTGCCTAATGAGCTTGTCGATGGTTGCTGGATGAAGGCTTGCCCTTTTATCTATATGATTAGTCCCGCAATCGAAAACACTCGTTCACTTGGCATTCTTGTTTCAGGCACGTGTAACACCTTTTTCGCGAGGCTGAACAGGTGCATTGGTTTTGTTTGCGTCGCATACCGATACCCTGAGATGTCTGAAGACTCTGACGCCAAATGGCTATCCTATTCCGAAACGGATGATGAATGTTGCTGTTTTTATTTTTATTAATTATTTACATCAAACTGCAGGTCATGTGGCCCAAGCAGGAGGGGCTAGGTATTGCACAAAAAGCACGCCTTTTGTAGGAATCACGAGCGTGTTCCTGCTATTGTCATGCGCAGCGTGATGATGCTGAACATCGTTGCTCTTGACGTGTTTGTCAAATTGGCTTGTCAAGAACTCAAAACTTGTCATTCTGTTTGCCACCAAGGTCAAGTTCTGGAATCCTGGATTGAGGAGGGCAGCATAACGCTGTGCTCATTTGCTGGGAGGCGGCGTTCCAATTTTCTGCGCATTCTTTCCCTCATGCACATCAGCATTTGGCTGTCCGCGGTGCTCGCAGTAAGCCACTCCTTTATCTCACTACGAAGCACCAGGTGCAAAAATACCATGACGTCGTTTTTTTTTTTTTTGGAAAGAATGCGGAAGCCCTTTAAGAAAATCTATGAGCTTCTGCACCTCGTTCTTCTTGGCCGAAACCAGCATGGCGTCGGGGAAGTGAGAAGCTAACTTATAATGTATGAAGAGTCCAGTTTGGCAGCAGGCTTTCGAAAATGGCATGTGTACTATGCAGGCGAGTTGGGATGTCACCCCGTAATGCTGGAGGACACCGCAGTGTTGAGATCATGCAATATTTGAGGCTCCTGGGGGAGAGATATACGGCAACTTCTGGTGAATTGGTGTACTTTATGTTCACATTCCCCGTACGGATTAAAAGAAAAGATAACCAGTGGTACGCAGCAGTTAAGTGCCGGTGTCATGTTCCCTCTTGGGACTTTTGCAGCGGTGCACAGGTCTAGTCCCCATGCTGTAGCAGCACTTGAAAACTTGTGCCCCTCTGGATAACAATTTTTTTTTTCACGAGGCTTATAGAAGGATCCACAATGTTTGTTGAGCAAGCGCTTATGTCAGATGCGGTTACTTGGCCTGCCCGGCAAACATATCAGTCTGCGCATTTTGATTGCTGCCCGGTCATTTCCTTCACATGTTGAACAGTCTCTGCTGTCACAGAAAGATCCACAACCTGTTACAGTCTGCGCTTAACAGTGCTCGTCTCTGTGTCTTCTGTATACAATGTGAATCAGCGGTTCATCTTTCTGAAAACTTGCCTGAAATACTGCAAATATTTCAGCAGTGTTCTGCAGAAACAGCATCTTCGCCAGCATCATCTTGTCACCAAGCGCAGCTGCCAGTCCAGTCTTGAGCACAGCACCTGATGGTCGAGAATCTGTCTGGGTGTTGAAGTAGGCCTTTAGTGCTTCATGCTGCTCAATTACTCGTTAAAGGCTGTCTTGAAAAGTCGGCCATCTGTTGCCGACGTGTCGAAGGAAAACGTGCTCTTGTATTCCCAGCTCTTTTTGATGTTCCTTGAGGTTCGAGGATCGAACGGCATGCTTGAAGTAGTAATATACATCTAACACCAAGAGCTCGACATCACTGCCGAAAGAGTTGAGGCCTGTGCCGAAGGCATTGTGCACTTTATGCATGTTGCACTCACCGATGTCCAAAGGATTCGGACAGACTCCTTCCTTCAGCTTTGTTTTGACACTCTTCATTGTGTTAGGGCCGTCACTAAAAAAACAAAGGAACTTGTTCCTTGGCAGGTCAGCAACACTTTTTTCAATACAGTCAACCAAAATGTTGGCTGTGGCGCGACCCAAGTTAAAAGACTGCAAGTGTTCAATGACAACTTTCTGTTAGGCTTTCGAAAAGTACCGCAAGAGGATATCCAGTTGCTGAACACGCTGCTCCGGTTTAGGGGTTTCATCTATCTGTATGGTGTAGTACACGTCTGGCCAGGAAACCTCATCTATGACCTTACTCTTGAAGTGGGGTCCCAGCTCATCTGAGACAATATACGAGGCCTTGGTTCTTCCACATGAGAAGCTTTCTGCAATCTTCGAGTCGGGGAACATCAACGGGAAGGTCCTGGAAGCGGTGTCTGCATAGGCAAAAGGTATTGCCTTCACGGCCAGCGACATGGTGAACAGTGCCTCTGCCTTGGTGATGTCACTCAGAGATGTGGTTGCTGCTTCCCCACCAAAGCTGAGTGTTGGCTGAACTGATGTTGGCTTTACCAGCTTGCCTTCAGCATCGCGGTGCTTTTCCGCTGCCTTCAAGTGCGTTTTTGCAGAGGCATGTCTCTTCACAGCATATGTGCCATGTTGTGCGCATGAAATTACTAAGTTGCAGAGAATACATCTGGCTTCTGAAGCTCTTTGGCCAGCCTGACACCACACTTTGATTTGATCGCTGTTGCTGTCGATCTCTTCAAGGACAGATGCGTTGAAACTAGTGAGTCGAGCTGAAAAAAAAAAAAAAAAAAGAAAAAAGCAGGTACATTAGGGAAAGCCAGCCAGCTCATTAGGGTACTTTTGGTTCCATGAACTCCGGTTCTCCACTGATGACTAGGGTACTCGACGGGCGGGACTACACGAAATGCGCACGAGCTCGATATACATATGCGTGCACGTTTTTGGTGAGTGTCATTCGCACGTGTCTTAATTGTGACAGGTGCACTTGTTATGACTTCGCGCTTGACAGCGGTATAAGCTTTCGCACTAAGGTTGTGAACATATCATTCACAAAGGCTTACCTTTCTTCATTGCATCCGTGCACACAGACCGCTGTCCGGGTCCAACCGCAAGGTAAGGAGGCTGCAATTATGCTACACAAACAGTTCCTCCAACATACACATGTCAACCGCACGTGAACTGAGTAGCTGCGAGTCACTCAGCCGCATTAGTAGCGAGTGGCACCTGTGACAAATGCGACAAATGGTGCCGAAGAGCAACGCCTACAAGCATACAAGGCCCGCCATTCTCGCGCTGTTTTGGTACACGCCAGGGGGCGGTAACAACTGACAAAAAAAATGCAGGCAGTCATTTTGGAGCACATTGGCGCAATATTTCGTGTTTTCATCAGTTTGGAGCAGAGAATTTGCCTTGGTGCAAATTGGCGCATGAATGGAAGCCCTGCATGGCACTTGTGGAAAACGTATACCGTGCCATACATGGAGGAATTGTTCACAAAGCTTCAGGGAGGAGTAAGGTTCAGAAAGCGAGATTTAAAGGATGGCTACAACCAGATCGAACTGGAAGAACAGTCACAGGAGTTCACTGTCAATACCCCCTAAGGCTTGTTTCAATACATGAGACTGCCATTTGGAGTTGCTTCCGCCCCAACCATATTTCAAAGAGAAATGGAAAACCCTCTGGGTGGTCTTGATCAGTCGCAGTTTATTTGGATGATATCTTGGTAACCAGTGCTAATCATGACAAACATTGGGCAAACGTCTACAACGTAATAGAGTGCTTGCAAGAGGTAAGCTTGAAGCTGAAACTAGCAAAATGCAAAGTTTTCGTTGCCCTGAGGTCCAGTATTTTGGCCACATAAGTGCTGCCGGGCTACATTCAGGTCTCGCCAAGATTGAAGGCAGTAGTCAGTGCTCCCAAACCTAGAGATGTGAAAGAGTGCAAAGCTATTTGGGTTTGGTGAATTTTTATAGAAAGTCTCTCCGCAACCTGTCAGATGTACTGCAGCCATTGAACGGCTTGATTACCACTGGAACAAAGTGGTGCTGGACTGCAGTTGAGCAATGTGCATTCATAAAATGCAAGGAGCTGCTCGCATCCACCTGTGTCTTAGCCCGTTATGAATCCTCGAAACCCGTGGTGTTCATCACTGATGCTTCCCCCTCATGGCCTGGGGCAGTCCTGGCTCAGAGGGAGGCTCCGACTGTGGCGTTGGGTGAGCGCTTAGCGCATGGGAATCCTTGCGAGCAGCCTCGATGGCCCGCACCGTACTCGTTGCGGTTTCCAAGTTTAAATCGGCTGTTTCCAGTAACTGCGTTTGCATATTAGCTCGTCGTTAACGCCATTGACGATTTGGTCTTGTAGCACATGATCTTGGAACGACCCAAATCTGCAGTCGTAGGCCAGTCGTTTTAACGATGCGAATTACTCGCTCACCGCCTTTTCGTCGCACCTATGTTGTGAGAACTTGAAACTTGTACCACTTCTGACACTTTCGGTGCGAAGTGGTTGTTGAGGGCCTGAAAAAGTGCCGCTAAGTTTGTCGCGGCAGGTTTCTCAGGGGCCAGTAAGCTTCGCAGCAAGGAGTACATTGCGGCTCTGCAACACGTCAGAAATACAGCCGTCTTCTTACAGTATGGCACGTCGTTCACCGTCGGGAATAGTTCCACCCGCTCTCCGTACTCGGTCCAGTCAGCAGTGTCCGCGTCGAACTCGTCTATCTTTCCGGATGACCGGCATGCTTCATCTTGTGTCCCCGTCACCGGTGTCATTTTTGTGAAGCGTTTCCCTTGTTGCCAGTCGTGGTGATCGGACCCGCGGTCATAGCTCATGGCAATGAATCACACTAGCTGCAGTGAGGGGCGTAGGCACATTGACCACACAGTCATGCGCTCTGCTTTTTATTCTACATCATGCGCCCCCCTGATGGTCAGTTGTCACACCAGAGTGATAAGGTATAGGAATTTTATACGTGTGTTATTTCAGTGTTTTACTCGAGATGATGCTCACAGATTATACATTTTCGTGATAAATTTCAGTTAAGTATATCATAGAAAGGCACAAGATTTGAATTCAAGTCGCAGTAGCTAGCCCACAAATTTGAGCATTTCCTGTGGTGTCCTTTTATGCTGGGTTGCAGCCGTAGAGAATGCTGGTTTGATAACCACTCTCAAAGTACCTTTGATGTCCTTGCATATAATCTTGTTAGCATTGATGGAAAGGTCTTTGAAAAGGCAGCAGCTGCTCCCTTGACTGCAGCAGTATGCTGGGTTGGCTCCAAAGTGACACTTTCGCATGGTCTGTTTGCCTTAAAGGTCCCCTAAACCACCTCTGATATTTTTTCAAACATTTCAAGTAAACACTCGCATCGTGTGCAGAATGCCGTCACGATCACGTGGCAGTGCTACAAACCGTGGGTGCACCACACATTCCAAGAAACAATCCCTTCTCCTCTCTGCGCCCTTCGGGCCTCCGTAGTGACTTGTGTGACGTCACCAAGTTGAATCTGTGAGGCGGAGCACAAGTCATGCTGCGATTGGTCGAACAAGAACCTACGAGTTCCAGTTAGTCTGCGAGCAGCTGCCCGCGCTCCTTGTTCTTTGTCGTGTTGTCCGGAGAACTCGGCGAGGAGGGCAAAGCGGTTTTGGGAGAAGAGACCAGCGGAGGGTAGCGAAGGAAAGACTGAAAGAAGCGATCGCCGCGTTTCGATCATCAAACTTCGCTATTACGGCCCCGTTTCAAAAAAGTTCTCACGACTACGTGTTCGTTGTACACTCGTGCACAACTTCCCCACCACAACTAAATTTCGACCTCTGGGTGGTTTAGGGGCCCTTTTAAAGTATTCAGAGCTCGGGTACTGCTACAATAGGTTGACACGTTCATCACCTAGTTTGTGGGAATACATGAAAGCACGGTGTTTCCAGCTACGCACTTGATCATGATTGGGCGAAGTGTTTCGAGCCACTGCCACAAGGCGTGGTATTGTGAATGGCGCCAAATCCGCCTTTTGCATGTCTGTGTGGCGCCCTCTCGCGGACTCTTCAAGAAACAAACCGTGGGGCGTGCGCGCGTCTGCTGCCTCCGCCACCACTGCCAATTCTGCTGCATAGCACAAAGCTTGGCAGCGGCATATGTGCTGATATCCCCGTCTGAGTGTTGTGTTGTGGCATGGAGTCACCTGGGAGTATTTATATGCCCGGCCGGGTTCTTTTCTGTGACCAACGGGTGGACCGAAAGGCCAGTATTCATGAAAATGATCGGCAAGAAGCAATTGAATGCTTTCATGGCAGAAAGTGGTTCGCGGTGCTCCCGGCAAACCACACAAGCGCAGAAATTCTGCGATGAGGGGTACGTACGTAGCCTCATGTTTAATGAGTTGACTGCCGCGTCCACGAGCGGAGTTCCGAGAAGCATTTTCCTCCCGTCAATGAGGGGTGGCTGCTACATTGTGCATGCAGTCATGAGGAAGACCACATGCGAGGTAGTGGCATGTCACTGCCTCTGCGCAACCGGGTAAATATAATTTTTGTTTATTGTGGCATTCATACTAATCATATGAACTACCGGGCCTCTGCTTAGGCCCTTTCGTGCCGTCGTTGCATCAACGCTTTTACTACGGGAGCGCGGAGCAACGATTTTACTGAATGGCATGCTTCGAAGTGTATGTCGCGAGTACCTCGCGCCTGGGCCACAGTGTTTGCTGGCCTGCACATTCAAATTGAGGGAGTTTGATCCTACAATACATGCGTTACATGATTTTAGCACACCAGAATAGCTGGCGCCGATCGAACGCGGCACGCTGAACCTGTCTTGAGCTATATACTTCTGCGAGTATCGTTTAACCGAAATTGCGGTACGTGGGAGAGTTGGCCGGCGAACCTGCAAAATCTGTGAACATCGCACGACGGCGACCAAAAAAAAAAAGAAAAAAAGGCACGTACGTGGAACCTTCGCAAGATTTATGAATCGGTGCGCGGCAATCACGTCAACTGTGAACACAGCCGGATTTCAATTTTTTTTTTCTTTTTCGCCGAACAGCGAATGTGCTTTGACAACAGAAATGAACCGCTGAACTCGGTGAATGACAGGCGACGAAAGTGCACCATTCCGCATTCATTATGTTCTAGCGGACGATTTACGGCGACTGTTTTCCGATATATAGAAGACGCCAAAGTAAACAAAACGGCGTAGTTACGTTGAGACCGAAGTGAACCAAGGCGCAATTAACCATACTTTGGTGTTGTCGTCATTCCAAAACAAATACAGAAAACATATCGTACAAAGAAAAGCAGTAGCTCAAGCTTCGTCGCTATCGAACTGCTGTGCAACGAGACAGACACAAAGCGCACACTTATTCCGCGCCCTGCAGGAAACGTGGCATGTTCTTCGCGTATAACATTTAGTTAGCACACACACGGATAACGAACTGCTTTTCGCACTGTCTTACTGAATTCAAAGGCTGCCACAAACTGCTGTCTTCATTTTGGCGCCTCACATCCCTCATCGTGCCACGCTTCACGGTGATCGCGTTTCACCGACGGGAAGTGGAAAAAATGAATGTTGCTGCTGAGCACGCCTCACGAAATGCATCCATAAGAGGCGTTAGTTGCCGGCATCAAGCTAACAGAACCAGATATATAGATAAATATATTTGTTGTGCCACCCGCACGTGCCAACACTACTCTCACCACCAATGCCGCCGCGGAAAAAGAGGCGGCGTCTGCAACGGCACCCCACAGATCGTTTCCCATAGTTGCCGCCAGGTGGCCGCGCATGCGCTGTAGAGGCATGCAAAAGGCGGATTGTTTGGGACACCACATGTTCAAGTACATTAGGGCAGCTACTGATCATGGGCACCGTCTTCGTAAAGGCTTGTGTCCGGGCTACTTGTGCCACCTCTAGCGACAAGCGCAAAGTTGTGGCAGCCTTTTATTTTTACTCGTGGGCCACGGTTTGAGAAAATTCCCAGATGTCTGAAGGAGCTCCCAAGAAAGCCGTGCGGACTCATCTTTTCTCGGACAAGTCTCGAGAAGAGACATGGGACTCCGTTCACGTAGCCAGCGAGAACAAAGGAACAGTGGAAGGAATGAAATATAGAGAAGAGAGGAAGCAAGAGGGGGTTACAGGCCACAGGGAAGTTACTGTTCCCCACCCTCTTTCTATTGAGCCTGGTGCGTATATTCTGGACTCCTGGACACGCCTCTCTCCATTGGTAATGAACGCGTTCATGCGGTTGCCCTTGCTCTGACCGGCTGGGCACCATTGGAAGAGCTGTCCAACCCAGAGGACGTACCGACAGAACCATTAAACTGCAATGCGACATTGGAGTGCTACTGACAGAACTATTACACCTATCCTCCCCCTCACTCTTCACTTGAAGGGGCTGCCAACCAATTTTTATGGTACCGTATTTGTCTTTGGAGTAGCGGAAAGCTTATCGGTCAGTGTCTGATCATGGAATGGTATTGTTAAACGCCGTGCGCCGTGAAAACATCTATAATGAAAACTTTTCATCTGTGGTGAATATGAAGGCAGTCACTGTCTCAAGGTTGCACACCTGTGGTTGCCACGTTCTTGGGGGGCTTCATCCGCTGTAGGATGCACACTCCGGGCGCGGTGTACAAGAGCTTGCCCCCGATGAACTTCTCTAGTGCGAGACGCAGCAGATTGCCAAGCGGGGGGACTTCTTCCGCTCCGTAGCCAAACTGCGAGTCGAAATAGTCGGTCTCGCTGCGTCCCGGGATCACGGCATGGGCAGCTGAATTGATGGTGCCGGTGTCCAGTCCAATCATAGCGTGCCACATGTGCCATGCCACGAAAGTGCGCTCGGCCGTCAGGAACTGTGCCGCACTCAACAGTTTGTACACAGAGCAAACGCTGCAAATAGTGGGAGCTGAGCACATGGCGAGAGGCGGTACATGCGCGCACCTTGCGTACATGCACCGCCGCTGGACATGTTCCACTAGTTGCCGCAAAGGCAGTGCAACTTCTAAGTGTGCAACTTTTTTGCCTTGTAAGCAGTGCGTAATAGAGTGGGTATTAACAATAATATACACTTTAAATTTTGAGCACTAAATGGGGTTGTGCATGAGATCATCAGACTACGTGCAGCAAAGTTAGCAAAGTGAACGACTCCATAATCTAAGACTCTTCTGCTAGGCTGCGTGACATACCAGTTTTTTGTGACCTTTAAATGCAATTAAAATATTCAAATCCTACTCGGATCGTGAAAACGATGCTTGAATCCGTCACTATAATTCACTGTCTTTATTTCCACCAGGATCTCGTCAGACGTTCTGTCCAATTGTCGGTCCCCCTAGCAAAAATTCTGATAGAAAAACTGATAGGCTATCAGTTTATTGACAGGTGTACCAGTCTGTAGGTGTACTAGTCTGTAGGTGTACTAGTCTGTAGGTGTACCAGTCTGTAGGTGTACCAGTCTGTAGGTGTACCAGTATATAGGTGTACCAGTATATAGGTGTATCGGTCTATGGGTGTATCAGTCTATAGGTGTATCAGTCTATGGGTGTACCAGTCTATAGGTGTACCATTCTCCTGCATATAAGCCCACAAGTGAATCGGAGCTTAGTTGACTGGCAGGTGGGCCACTGCATTAGAGCAAGCAGGACACAGATGAACACAGAAATCAAACAAAATCTTTTATTTGATGTTCCATTCACTTTTAATCTTTTGATTTCATCTAGTCATTAATTTTGTTTCAGAGTGCCTTGTTTAGGATCTTCTTCTTTTGCTCGACCTCTCCAATGGGAACATTGTTTTTCAAAAAATGGTTGAAGAAATCTGCATGATCAAAAACAAAGCAAATTATGAGCACTTGTTAGGTGACCATTATATGCGCTCGAAACAGAGGAGTTAACATGACAAGGAAATAAATACAAGTGCTATCAGTCTGTCTTTTTTTTTTTAATTAGTTGGTTGATACTTGCATAGAAGTGCCCAGCTCCGGTAGGCAAAAATACGAGGCCAGGAGCCTTAGTAAGTAGTAACACAAGGTGGCAGTGGAATCTCGGCTGATCTTACTGTTATGCACAAAAATGCAGCCAACCACTTTCATGAACTCCGGTCAGACTGGGAAATTTTACCTACCAGAAAGCACAGCGTATTTTTTTTTTTAATCCAAGGGAGGTTTCGCCTCTTGTTTTGTGCGGTTGGAGGCTGTTCCAGTGACACTTCGCCCGACTAAGCCTGCCGTTGAAAAAATTGCAATGGCCGCCTCACGGACAAAGCGGGTTTCGCTTTTTGTGCCCATGAGGCGGCTGTAGACCCAGGTGAAAATTTGAAGTGGGATTTCAAGTGGTCTCTAAAGTGGTAACACTTGCTGCCAAGTGGTCCCTTAAGTGGTCCCACTTGCTGCCAAGTAATCAACCTTAAGTGGTCCCACTTGCTTTCAAGTGGTGCCACTTCAGAGCAAGTGGAACCCATTAACGGGTTCCACTTGCTGCCAAGTGGTCTCTTAAGTGGTTCCTCTTGCTTTGAAGTGTGACACAACAGGTTCCACTTGCCGCAAAGTGGTCGAACAACTAGTCTCGCTTGCTACTTGGTGCTTATATACTAAAGTGGTCCCTCATGCATTCAGGTTTCACTGCGGCTAACAGCGCAGAAACACGTAGACGAGGAAGCAAGAAGTGGACACGGCACAGCGCTGTTTCGTTCAACTGAATTTTTATTGAAGAACACGAAAACATATATACATAGAATAAATAATGGCACGTGACTATCCCAGCTTTGGCAATCTATAATCAAATGACTCAGAAAAAGCACACTGTGCATTTAAGCATAGTAAAGGATACGTCAAGTAAGAGGCGTAATCAAAACACGACTCGGGGTAACATAGATAATTATCCACAATCCTAACAAGTTTTCAGGTTTCACTTGCTACGAAGCAGTTTCTATAAAGTGATACGTCTCACTGGCTTTCAAGTGGATATTAAGACGGTACCACTTGGACCATAAGAGGTTGCACTTGCTCACAAGCGGTTTGGTATTTGGTTCAGTCATGCTTCTATAATCAAGCTTTACAGAACAAGTTAAACATGCTCAAGTTCTGCTATATCAAACACATGCCACATGCGCTTGTAATAACAGTTTACACTTGGCTGTACTTCAAAAAAATTTATTCAGGTACAAAAAGGAACGGACGCAAATAGATAAATATGTACAGTGTAGCCCGGTTATAATGAAGTTGGCGGGAATCTGAAGTTACTACGCTATAACCGCTTTTTCGCTATATCTGGACTCTAAAAAAAAATCAAACATTATGCTGACCAAGAAAAAAAAAATTATTTACACTTTCTGAAAAAAGCGATCAAGGGTCCCTTGCACGCGTTTCGCGCGAGCGTTTCAGAACACGGTGCTCAACGTTGTCCATCAGATAGCAACTGCCCGGTTCAGAGCACAAGTACATACGCAGCGTGTCGACAGCTGCGAGAGCTGCTCCGGTGGTCCCAGGCTGAGGCGCACCGATGTCGTCACCTTCGCCGTCCGAGGAACTGCTATCTGCGGCCGTTCCCTTTTCGGAGACGCTAGCGGCGAGTTCATCGGTGGTGAGCTCCTCCGTTGCGACGAGGTCTTGATCCGCCAGGGCAAAGTCCAGATAATCCAGCCCACTTGGGACAAGGCTTTCATTGCCCGCGGCCTCCCACAGCTGCCCCAAGCTCATCACTGCCGCGGCACCATCCTCTGCAGCAGCATCGATGTCTGCTTCTGCTGTTATTTCTTCGGCAGCGCTGCTTCCCCGCGAAAAACCTGCTTTCTTGAAGCAGTGAAGAATGGTCTCAGACTTCACGTCCCGCCAGGCTCCGCTTGCGAAAAATATCGCCTTTACTAGCGGCTCCTTCAGGTTGGCAGCGTTGTCGGGTGTACGGATGTCAGTGAGCAGACGCTCGATGACACAGCGGCGATAATGCACCTTGAAGTTTGCTATCACTCCCTGGTCCATCGGCTGCATCTTGGCGGTTGTGTTCGGAGGCAGAAAAAGTACCTCGACAGCGCTCAGATGTGCGTTAACATGGTGTGCGCTGCAATTGTCCAGCAAGAGCAGCACTTTGCACTTCTTTGCGGACATTTCCTTATCAAAGTCTGTCATCCACATCCGGAATATCTCCCCCGTCATCCACGTCTTTGTGTTGTTTGTGTACGCGACAGGCATTGACAGCACCTTGGCGAAGCCCCGCGGTTTCTTGGGCTTGCCGATGACCAATAGCGGCCGCTTGTCGGAGCCGTCCATGTTCGCGCACACCAACACTGTGATGCGATTTTTACTGTCCCCCCCCCCCCCCCACGCAGTTATCAGTCTTCGCCGCGAGAGTTTTTGCAGGCAACAGCTGAAAGAACAGATCTGTCTCATCAGCGTTGTAAATATCTCTTTCGGTGTATGTGTCAAGACTGCGGCTCCTGTGCTTCACCATCCAACGCTGGAGACCGTCCTCGTCAACGGATGCAGCTTCACCGACAATGCTCTTGCATGTGATCCCACGGCGGTCTTTAAATCGCTGCAACCATCCGTTGCCTGGGTTGAAGTTCTCGTGGCCGAGTGCAAACCCCAGACGTTTGGCCTGCGCTAGCAGGATCGGCCCATTGAGCGGGACGTTCTTGGCACGAGCGTCTACAAACCATTTGTAGAGCGCCGCTTCGACATCTCCGTAAGTGGCAGCGCGGATTCGCTTCCATTCACCGCTGCCAATGCGTTGTCCAAGATGGCATCAATTTTGCTTGCATTTTTTATGATTGTCGCCAAAGTCGACTGTGCTATCCCGTACTTCCGCGCAATATCGGTCTTCTTAATCTTCTGCCGAACTTCATCCAAAATGGCACGTTTCACTTTTAGAGAAAGCACTTTTCATTTGGTTGTCGATGAGGCGGTCGTTCCGGGTATTGCTTGACTCGACATTGTCGTAAAGTTCGCTGATGCACATGGGCAGGCCTAGCTGCAACCGCAGCAAGTCCAAGCGCGCTGCGATAATCCACTTTTCACCTGTGAACAGAGACACAGCACTGTCGCGAGTTCGGTTCGCAAGGGGTGGCGCGCGCCTCCACCAAGAGGGTGGTACTGCCGCTTCGGCGACGTGAGGCGAGCGTGCCACGGGAGTACACGGTCAGGGCTGCATCAAGCCGCTGTTCCCGTAGGTGCACATCGAGTACGTTCGGCGGTCCGGGCGCGACACGCAGTCGGGAATGGTCAGAGACGGTCTAAGACACTGTTCCCGCTCGTGCCGGCCTGTATACGAGAGAGGAAAAGTCAGGGTACAAGCCTAGACACATCCAACCCGCGCAGCCCTTCGTCCGCTCCCAGCTCTCCTTATTAAAGCCTTTCGGGAGCCCGAGATGACGTCACAACGTGTTTCGAGATAGATAGATGGATTATGTGGCCATAGTACCCTTTGCATTGGGTGGACTCAGTATAGGCGATGCGCAAAGCGCCGACGACGCCATCTGCCGCCCCGGCTCGGAAGCGTTGGCGGGTCCGGGTGAGCAGTGTTCTCGCGAGCGTGTATGCGAGTGCACGGATGGATGTGTTTTCATCGTGATTTAACGACTCTGTCGGGCTTCAGCGATGTCGAAAAATAAGTGCTGCATTGTCGGCTGCTCAAACACATACAAAAAATCGCCAGGAACGCACTTCTACAGGTTTCCGGTGCTATTTCATGAGCGAGAGCGACTGGCGGCGGTGGTTTGCGGCTGTTCGACGCAGAAGGTAAGCAATCGCGCTTTGTTTACGGCAGTGTTAAAACGATTACCGTGTGTTTATTTCTCCATTTATGTCTCTACGTCTTCAGTGAACGCTACTACGTTTACACTTGGTCGCCTCACCTGCATTGTAGACGCTACAATGCACATGAGGTTGTTATTACTGATAAGATGCTATGCCTAGGCTATCTTGAAAAACGAATGGCGCGAAGCGCAATGCCACAGAATGTGGGGCAAGTGACAGCTCCTTTACAAAACTGCCGTGGAATCACACGTGTGCTGCCCGAAATCGGCTGCGTTCTACCTATTGATGGCACTGGAATGCGATCACCGGTGCAGAATGTTCGCTGTGCGCTTGCCTCAACTATATGCATATTGGCTGTAAAACATGGCACCTGTGCGCATTGAAGGCTTTTGACAGGACATTCAACCGATTCAACCTCCTTTTGAATGCCTCGTAACATGACTTCATGCTAATAGGAAACACCATTGATGTATCCCACTCATGCTCATTCGCTATATACAAGCTGTGTTATGAGTGGGGCCATAGGCGTGCGCACAGGAGGGGGGGGGGGGGGGCTTTTCTATTCGCCTAAGAGGGGGGGGGGGGCGCAAAATCTGCCCCTTGCATTGACTTAGTGGGGCCTGGGGGGCGCTGGGATGATCCTTTGCTGTATATGTTGGGGCTGCTCAGTGTAGATTTATCACACCTGCAAAAATTTTGAATGCCCAATGCGTGGGGTCGATCGCTGACAACGCTGACCCTGCGCGTGGCCGCACCCGTGAAATCCATGCGCCGGTGCGAGAGCGCTCCCTCAAAATCTACTATATCAACACATGGCACGTACACGTAGCTACTGCGTCGACAAAAAAACGGTTCACGCGTCAACGCATGCAGGCATTAGTGATCGGGACGTTATGAAGAAAGCGGTGTACTTACGATGAGCTCCACTTCGTAGGGAAGCTTGTTGACGCTTGTCTGTGGCAAACACTTGGCGCGTATGGTGACAGTGTTGTCCCACACAGCTGTGACATCGGACACATGTCCACTATTATAAAGTGCGGCTCCCTTGCGCACACTATCGCCGCAAAAGTAATTATTTGGGACGCGCACAAGCGGCAAATCGCACACGCGCACTTCCGTCATGCTTGCAGTGAAAGGAGGCGTCTGCTACGCGACCCGCTCGTGGTTCCGACGGCCGCCGCTACGCGGCTTTCAGTGGCGCCCCTATAGGCGCTGCGCATCGCGAATAAGTGTCCTAGCCAAATTGGAAAAAAAAAAACAAAAGACAAAGAAAAATGAAACACACACACACACACAAAGGTCAGATTTCACAGTTCACACACTTCCGGCATCTTGCGTGTCCGCTTTGTATTCCTCCATTACACTTCGAGGTGAGCTTTCGTGGTGCGCACGCTTTTGCCGCACTGCTTTCCCTCCGCATCGAGAAATCCGAAGGCTTGCTGCAGGGTGGTGCCCTCTGCCGGAGCGGGAGTCAATTTCGAGCAGTGGAGGAGCAAGTGCTCGATAGTCTCCCTCTCGCCACCGCAGGACCTGCACACCGCCACGAGCGTCTCAGGGGCGCAATCAAAACGATTTCGATAGTCAAGAGTGCGCAGCGCGCCCGCTCGAGCCTCGAAAAGCAGGGCAGCATCACAGCTGTTATCATACAGTGCTGACTCCATCGCAATGTCTTTCTTGCTCTCCCGGTACATGTTGAGGGTAGTCTTGGGGAGCATAGCTAACTGCCACATTTGTCCCTCTGCCTCTCGTACACGGTCACAAATGTCTCTTGTGGTCTCCCGCCAAGGTCCCGTTTCGATATAGTCGAGGAGGCCGTATTTCCGCCTCAGGAACATCACTCTTGACCTCCATTGGGTGCGGATGCCCTTGATGTATATGTAGCGAAAGAGCCTGCGCGCCCACCTGCTGTCATTCATGGTCCGTAGCAGACATTCGAACGAGATTTTGCTGTGGGCCTCTCAAGCCTCGAATGAGGACCAACCAACATCGCCCTGGATAGCCTCCACTGCAACACGCCCATGGCAGCCTAAGGCTATGCGGCCCACCTCTCGTTGTCATCGTTCCAGCGAATCTTGTGTCGGGGCTGACAGACAAACGGCCGAGTTTGCGTAGGTGAGTCCAGGCACGTGCACGGCTTTCCACAGGTCGCGCACCATGTGGTATCGGCTGCAGCCCCACAGGCATTGTCGACGCAGTATGTGACTGGCTCGCTGTGCCGCTTGTCTCAGGTGTACTTCATGCCCTGAGACGAGCTTTTCTGAGGTGGACGGTATCACTCCTAGATATCGGTATTCCTCTAGTCTGGGCAGCTCCTCGCCATTCGGTAGTACCAGAGCAGCCTCAGCACACTCACCAGAGAACTGGAGCACCGCTGACTTCTTCGGATTGAAGGCCAGGCCCAGGGTATCAAGGTGATTGGCTGATATTTCGACTAGATGTTGCTCTGTATGAGCACAAATATGCTCTGTATGAGCACAAAGAGATTGTCCTCCCCTCGCCGATGCCGACGGAAGCCGTTTTGCAGCTCCGTCAGTGGTCCCTGCGTTTCCGCCCAACCGCTCATCCATTTCTTAAGGACCTGTGTGAAGAGTCGGTACAGCACACTGGTGACGGTGAGTGGTCTATAGTCTTGCAGTTGGTCGCTGCTGCCACCCCTCTTGGGTACCAGGCACACCTTGCCGCGGCGCCAGTCCTCTGGGATAGGGTCCCCATTGAGAATGCCGGTGAAGATTGAAGCCAAGAACAAGAATTTTCTGGAGTAGCCCCCTCTGTCGGGACTGCGCGCAACCATTCTTTATTTATTCTTTTAAAACCTAGGTGGCGCAAGCTGCGCTACAGGACATGTGGGATCGGCTGCTTCTGCTGCTAAGACTGAACTGACTGAACACCACGTAAGAAAATGGCTTTGTGTGCGACAGGCCGACAGGCGCGACAGGTCTGCGCGGAGCCGCTGGCGAAGCGCCGCAGCCAGGCTTAGGCAGGCCTAGCTGGTGGCGCCATGCCGTGGAAGAAAAGCAATTTAGGAGCGCACCAACTTGCTTCGCTTTTTCACCAAAATGAGGCACCACAAGCGGAACCGGTCTAAAGCGGCCACAAAGTTTCTGAAGCTGTCCCCTCACGACCTCCTCTCTGAAGAGAGGAGTACACTGTGAAACGAGATAAGATCGCGGCGGTCGGCCCGCCTGGCACTGGAAAAAAGAATGGGAAGCGTTCGCGAGACGGCTACCGGGCGACCGTGTAGTGCGGTGAAGCAAGCTTTCGCAGGGAGCCGAGTGGGGTGAAGCGGCTGCCGGGAGCCAGGAATTGGCGGTTTTTCGGCCTAGTTGATTCACGCGAAAGCTCAAAAGGTGGTTTGATGTATTTTTTTTTTCTCGCCAAAAAACTTACGCTATATCCGCTGAGTCGCATTGTTTTTTTACTTCGTTAAAAGTGGACTTAAAAGGCATTGAAAATGCGGAAATTGGGACGGGCAATCAAGATCACTTCGTTATAACCGCTATTTCACTGTAAGTGGGTGCGTTATAAATGGGCTACACTGTACACGATTTGCACAAGTAAAGGCATAAGTATATGTGAAAATGGAATTCGTGAAGCATTAAGCCTCATATAAACTCAACCAAGCAAAATAATAAACAGTTGCGCTTATGTCTATGCATAAGGGATGAATAGCTTTTGAATTACATTTGCGTGCTACCTTTAAGTGACTTACTCCTTGAAAACTCTTCACTTGGTAGATGTGAGAGATGATGAAAATGTCAGAGCTTCCATTGACCTTATAAATATTAACTAAGTTCTCTACTTTCACATAGTCATCTCTTAATTTCTCTGTGGTTGAGTCTCTTTTTTTAAATGCTGGATTGTAGTTTTCATTATGCATGATGGATCCATTCACACAGACGCGGCTATACTCTTCAATCCTTTCCACACGAGAGATGTTGCTGTTTACAAATTCTATCAAGTCGTGTGAAGGCACCTGGGGTCTCCCAAGAAGTTTTACTCCCATGTGCTCCTTTCTTTTTGTTTGCAAGCAAAGTTCCCTTAACTTCTTCCGATGCCATAGATAGAAGCTGATTAAAATTGCTCATTAGAAGAATTCGCGACAAGATTTGAAAAGGGATACCATTTAATGATGACACCAGTCTCACTAGGTTACCCATGTTACTTTCGAATTCGAAGCATGAGATAGCCGAAAGTGGTCCATGCAATAGCACACTCTTTGGCAAATGCAGCAGAGTCTGCATATTCAAAGTCATCTGTGCCTTCCTATAATTACATTGGGTCATGACAACAAACCTTGTTATTTCCAATGTACAGTCAATTTCCAGTGATGTCACATGACTCTTTAACAAAGTGTACACTGAAGACACCAGGAGACCAAAGTGCTCCAGAAACTGAGCTGGCAGGATGCCTTTAAGACATGGGAGGCTGTAGAAGAGGAGCCAAGACTCCCACTCCGATGCCTTCCAATACTTCCGAAGCTTAAGACACCTCGGTGTTCTGTTAAAGCACATAGGAGGTCTCTGGCTTAGGAGACGCTCATCTGCTTCCTATAATGTCCGAGGACACCCAATATAGCATGTCCTTCCCGTGTCCGAAAACCACAGTTCTGTGATTTGACGTACAACTCCAAGCAACACAGCATGCATGTAGCTGGGCGAAAGCTCCAGACAATGTCAAATCCAGGGACGTTGAGGAGAGGTGAAGGCCCCTTCACCCCTTTGATAGTGCGCTTTATTTTCGCTGCCATTTGCATGTCAGCTAACATGGCGATCCCTTTGCCCAGATGCACCGATAAAACAAGTTAAAGATGATTTGCACACAACAATATGTCAATGCACATTTTTTCATTACAGCAAAGCATTATACCTTTAAGACAAAGCACACTGAGAGTTTTACAATACCTCTCCGTCAGCGGGCACGTAATCAGCCTCCCTCACACTTGTGTAGGCCACTTCAGGGCTGCCAGTGGTCGCTGTGGCAGTGCGTGGCATCTGCACAGTGGCGGTGCATGGTGGTGGCAAAGGCGCAACTTGTTGTCCTGGCTTGCGGCTGCAGCACTTGCGAAGGACGAGGTTTTTTTTCTGCAATAAAGAAGCAGAGTATGCAGAAGCGTATACAGCAAAAAAAAAAGTTAATCGCATCCTTAATTGTCACAGTAGCTTCCTAGGTCTCGGACTAGAGAGACCAGGGTGTGCAAGGCCAAATAACAATAAATATAGCATGCAGTAGAGATATGCTATGAAAGTACAATAATAGGTTGGGTGTCACGTTTTGAAACCATGATGTGATATGGGGAACGCCGTAGTGGAGGGCTCAAGAAATTTTGACAATCTGGTGTTTCTTATTGGGCACCATGCTGTGACAGTATGGAGAAGCATGCTTACGAGTGATTAGAAAAAGATGCGCGCATCACTGCCATGTATGAGCTTACATTGCATTCTGATTTTCAGCAAAATTGCACGCTATAAGAATAGTGCAACTTACTGATGTATACAACACTAGTAGCAGTGCATGACAATAGATCATAAGGGAATAATAATCAAACCTGTTCCGAAAATTTGGCTGCGAAGGGCATTTTCGAGTATGCTTATCCGGTCCAAGAGTTCTGAACTTTCAGCCCTCAGCGTATTCACTTCTTCTTTGAGACGTTCTTCCTCTGTCTTTTTTCCTCTCTCGGCATCCCCAAACAGGAGGTCTCGCTGCTTCTTCTCAAAATGGTTGCTCACATCCTTCCTTTTCTGTTTAACAGCAGCTTGACGTCGCGTTTCCGGCAAGTGCATAGACAACCCAGTATTAATTTCACAGCTTATAGCTTGTTCGCAATTAAAAACGGGGCGTATTGTCGTACATCCCATTCGCGCTAGCAAAAATAATTTTAAACCAGTGAATTGTGTAGAAAAAGTGACGTAAGATGCGCTCATACCACGATATAAGAATAAAATAAATAGCTCTTCCGGCATATTGCAGCTTTACCCCCCACCTGCAATAGTAAATACGACCGCACCGACTTCCATGCGGTAGTGGAGCAGCGATGTTCTGATATATCTCCAGGAGGCGTAGATCAAAGCATCGCTGCTCCATGTGTGACATGACACCACGTCCAGGTCGAAATTGGCTGTCGGTAATAATTACGCCGCAAAGTAGCACATCAGCTGCATTGTGAATGATTGCAACTTGCTGCACTTCTTCAAACGATCCATTGTCCACTTCATTCGAGCTGCGGCTATCGGAGGAGTCGCTGTCGGGTCTCTGTGGAATGGAAGTACGCTTTTCGGTAGCTTTCCTTGCATCGTCCTCGGTACTTAAAGGGGTACTGACACAAAATTTCGAGGCCGAGATAGCCTGCTGGATCGATTCCCGTGTACATGCGTGTACCATCTGCAAAATATCGACAGCGAATAAAGCTTGGAAGGTATTTTATATGAATTTTGAAGTTCGCGTGCGCGATGCAGCATTCTAGGCCGCACCTGGCGGCATTGACACCCTCGGAGGTGACCCGAGGTGACCCCCCCTACGCAGCGGGTACAACAGGTTATGATGACGTCGTAGCCGCCATTTCTGTTTTGGCGCGCTCGCCACTGCGCTGTTGGTGACTGCTCGGCGGCTGCTCGCGAGTGTGTGGCCGCGGCCAAGAGGAGGCGCTGCCGCGGCGCACGTGTTGAAAGTTTTGTGTTTGGCGAACACTACAGCTTTCCCTGTGCTGCCTGGGCTGCAGTGACAGGCCACAATGCCGAAATCCTTTTGCGCTGTTTCCTTCTGCACGTCGAAGTCGGGATCAGGCGTATCGCTGCATACGTTTCCCCGCGACGAACCTCGGCGGCACAAGTGGATCGAGTTCGTGTGCGCTTGTGGACGTCAGGAGTATCAGGACTGGCCCCCGTGCAGAACAGTCGCGTTTGCGGGCTCCATTTCGAGGCGCATTGCTTTACCACACAGGCGCCGGACTTGGTGTACATGGGTCTTCCGACTCCACCCTGTGCATCGCTCACGTCTGGTGCTGTGGTGTTACCTAGCTTTTTTCGGCACCAACAACTTGAAGGGCATCACAATGTTATCAAGTGATTCAATCGGATATTGAACGTAGAAAAAGCGAACGTACTTTGGCTAAATGAATTGCCCTGCAGAACATTTGTGCACGAATGTGTCGGGTCTTACCATAGTACATTGCCGACGCGAGGTTCATCGTGGTCGTCGTCGCTGGTATCGCTGCCGCTTCCCGACGAAGCACTCCTCGCCAGCGGGTCAAACCTGAAGTGATTCGCCACGTCGAAAATTCCTTCCATCCCCGCCGCAAGAAAATCGTCGCCATCAGACGACGACGACAGCGAGGACGATAACGGCGACGACATCACGCAGCATGTGTGACAAGCGTATGCAAGCAGACGATGCAGACCGCGCGTAAGTGCGTCACTGTTCTGTGTGCTCACGTGAGACCGAGCGTTTCACTCGCTAGGTGGTGATAGTTGCACCCGGCGGCTTGTCGTTTTTGGAGCTCTGTCAAACCGAAACTGAGGCTGTGTCGGTAATGAGGAGCTTGTAATTAATTATCTGTCGCGCGCTGCAGCAAACGATGTGCCGTGTTATGACTAACAGGCCCCCAGCAACACATTGCAGCAAAAAAACGCGGGGCGAAAATTTTTGTGTCAGGACTCCTTTAAAAAAACATGACCAGTGGATGGATAATTTCAGAATGACTGCTTCCTCCTCTTTGTTTTCGTATTTGGAAAACAAGAGGCGGGCACTTACCGTAGAGCCTAATCACTTGAGCGTGGTAGTGGCCGCAGTGTGTTTCATCTTTCCAGAAGACTCGGTACCACTTGCGAGAATTGAAATCGGTGGTATCTTTCGGATCGAGGTGATTACATGCAGCGACTGGGACGATTCGCTTTTGATTATCGTTGCGGAAAAGAATGTACGCGTACATGCCGCCGGAGAAATGTGCGCAGACACGCGCGTTACTGAGCAACAAAAAACGCGTACCAACGCGCTGTTGATGACGATGGCGGTGCCATTTGTAGGTCTCGTCAACATGATGCAATTTAGTTTTTTAAAAGAAAATATGCCAAAAATTCAATTCGTAGAAAATTTAATGCATGTTTTTACAAGTTTATAGGGAGGGTAATTTTTTAAAACTCACCTGCAAATAAAAAATAAACAATGAACGTTGTGTCACCTGGTTTCGCTCGCGTAGTCGGGCCTAATTGAGTTTAACGTAGGTTGTACAATCAAAAGTAGACTTCTCTTGACCATTTGTATTGTTCTCGTTCACAATTCAATTTTTCCTATGGTAGGCAGTTTCTGGTGTTTTTTGCAGTCAAATGCTTTGGCCTTGATTAGTACATGCATTTTGATGTTCATAAATCTTGGCAGCATTAAATGCAAGTATTAAACAGGTCTGTGTCACCCCTTGGGCTTGGTGAAAAGACACATCCTGTGGATAACAGACGCTGCTAAAACATCTCGGCCAAATCTTGCAGCTGTGCACAGCAAAGAGAGTTTAGAAGCGGAATGCAAAGTTGCGAATTTCTCAGGTGCCCTCTTTTCTATAGATGCCTTTGCTCACTTTCTTCGGACTTTCGAACGTCCAGCTGTATGGTGTAAAGCAACAGATAGCATGCTATTGGCCTATAGCCAACATAAATCAAGAGTGGCGTTTCAGTCAGATGTGCTTCTTGCCACAGGGTGCTGCCACATGCTGGCACTGCTGTCCATAATCTGCTAACATTACACAGTCACACTCGTGCGTGGAAACCGCAACAGGAAAAGCAATCGTGCTTCATCAAACATGCTCTAGGTCTGTGCTGGCTGACGTAACGTATTTCCCTCCCTATAGCTTCCAACGCAACCTTGTCAGGACGGACGAGAGAAAAGAGAAAGCGGTTAAGGTGCACCACAAAGCCCCTGTAATTCCACTCGCTTTGATCTTTGTGGCAGTGGATTTGCGATGCAATAAACTTCGACACTGAGGTCATTCGATTATTACTTGGAAAAGTCGGTTCATTCCCCTTTTAAAGGACTTCATCCAGTATGGATTATGGCATTGATGTAGTGAAACACTATGTGGGGGAGGCAGCTAGGGCGTACTTGGGTTGTGAAAGTGAGAAACCGCAGCACCCAGACCCTGAGGCTTTCAACTCCACACTGCTTTAAAAAAATTATTGCGTCGGCATGTGCTCATTTCACATTAGCACGCAATTGTGCACTAATTATGAAGGTTAGTGTCCTGGGATGTGTTTACTGGCCCTATAAGATAAAAATTTAAAAGTTATGTTGGTATTGCTGTTTGGTGAGTTGTTTGTATTGTTGTTTTTAAGTGTTTGTACAGCTGTGTGATAAGTATTGTATACCTACGCTGAAAAAATTCCAATAGGACTTTTTATTGGTTTCTATTGCTTTCATTCTATTGCATCATGAAACGATAAGGCCTGATACACCAATAGAGTTTGTATTCGTCTATCCTATAGGTCAGGGGGTCTCAAACACGTGTGACTGCGGCCCGCTGGCTGAGGTGAGTTTAAGACCCCTGCTATAGGTCAATAGACACGATAGCCTGTATTGGTTTATTAGGTCATTGCCAGATAGACCTATAGGTCAATAGACGATAGCCTGTATTAGTTTATTAGGCTATTACCAGATACACCTATACGCCTGTAGAGCTAGTAGCCTCTATAAAGCAATAGGCCTAATATACTGATAAGCTGCAGGGGTATCAAATCCACACGTATAGGTATATGAGCTGTGTGCGGAAGCAGGTCACAGCTGCACAGAAAGTAACACGACACAGGCTTTTATGTAAAAGTGTATTTCAGTATTGCACAAGTTTGCAGATTACAATGCCAAATAACAAAAAAAAAAGTAATATAAAACAAAAGCAGGCAGTTGCTGCACATTCAGTTTCCTATTATACTGACTGAACGTCAGCCAGCTTCCCCGCAACGTGGCAGCCAAACTTCTTGGTCCTGTCCTTTATTTGTTCGGTCGACTGACCCTTAGGTGAGGCACTTACAAAGGGATGAAAGAAATCTGGAAAGGGTAGTAAGCATGGCGTTTCAAAATGTTTTGCTTAACACCACAGGTTTACACAACACACAAAAAAAGACACATCCACAATTGTTTGGTTATGCAAGAATTGATAAAGCAATTGTCACAGTTTAATCTAAAATTTAACTTTTAAAAGTCTTTGCGCAAAAAAAAACATCTGACTGGAATTTTGTCAGTTGTAAATTGCAGAAGTTTATGTATATGTGAATCCGTCAGTTCTGGGAAAATTGGGATAAGTAAATGCCAGCTTCAATTTGTAATGCGAAGAAGTGGAAGGTGAATGCAGCAACCCACATGCAGCAACGTATTTTCTTATTGGCAAGTTTAACAGTTCGTGTGATAACATTTAAGGACCCATACTGTTGAGCATCAATGGTGTGTGAGCATTAAAGGAATGCAATGCAATAAACATAAGAAAGCAAACAGGGTACAGAGCTTTAAAGTCACAATGTGCTTAGGCGTGATACTTCTAAAGCTCCATATTCTGTACAGGTACAAGATTAGCCAGTTGGAGTGCCAGCCAGTACTACACACCACTGTGGAAGTGGAATGTACCTTAAACTGTTGAGATAAGTTTAATTAAGATATGTATTTATGAGCAAAGTATAAGAAAAAGCACAAGAATCTAAAAAAGTGATGTTGCCCATACTGAGAATATCTACATGGGTCATCGTATCAGAAGCACTGTGTGCACCTGTGTAGTCCTGTGCAGAAAAATTTGCTTCACTATTTTAAGCCATTGCCCAGCAAATCATTATCTCGTAGATTGCTCTTCAATTCTATTATCAAAACAACATCTGAGTCAGCATGCTTTTTTTGTTCATTTCATTTTATATCTAGCTTTTAAAATTACAGGGTTTCTTGTAACAATGGCAAGATGCTGCACTATGCACGCTCACACAATCTACTAACAGAAAGCTAACTACAATCATAGAGACATACCACCATCACTGGAAACAATACATTATTATTTGCAGATCTTTCAGTTCTCACCCAATAGTTAGCTCGAATGTGACATTCGCTTCATAAATTACCTTTCAGTGCACTGAGCTTGCCCCTGTCCAGCGCAGGCTTCGGGTCACCTTTAGTGCGGTTTGATGGTCTGCCTGTTACGCTGTCTCCCATGGGCCCAGCAGTTGAGAAGATTTTCGTAGCAGCATCCTGCACAAATATAGAGTCGTTTCGGGCAGCCACTAGAAAATTAAAATCGGTGGCTGTCAGCCAAGTATCTTTGCTGATGAAAACCTGTAATTAAATATCAAACTCTGAATGCCTTCAAAGAAACAATTGCAACAAACAGAGAACTGCTAGATAATGCATTTCTTAGTGCCAATAATAGCAACATCTCACCTGGCCATCGATTGCCTCAAACAGCACACGTGTGAGTGTGTCAGCTGCTGCGGCTCCTAGACAGAGGGTTCCAGCACCATTTCTGTCTTGGTCAGCTACAGAGGCCAGGTTTTCGGCATCTAGCAGAAGAAGAATGCAAAAATTCCGAGAACAGTTAAGACACACTGCGAGTTTTCACAAGTTTAGTAATGTTGCAATTACTACACTTACCTTCTTGGACTGTTGCATCTTTGCATTTGGCTGTTGCACCAACTTCATTTTGTGTTCGCTCAGGGGATGGTGCAGTGTGTTGCTCTGAAGGAAAAAGAAATGTGTAGGATGATGCATCATAATGCATGCGCATCAACTGGGTATATATACGCACAGTTTTAAAATAAGCATGCCTCAGTAGCAACAATTGACAAGAATTACTGAAAAGTGATAATTTACGATGCTTTTTAAATGTGCTTGCAACTGGTTGCAGCACGCTGCCTTGGTTCATCTGCTTCTGTCTATGCGCCGATGAATCGCATAGAAAAAATCTTCTCTGGGAAATGAAAAAGCAGCATCACTTAATTTCCTCAATGCATAACATGTGCTCATATGGCATGAAAAACTTTACTATGTAGGTGCTCACAGCAACTACCCCATATATACTAAGGTTTACCTACCAGTCACAATCTTCTGAAGACGTATGTTCAGGTGCCTTAGCTTCTTGTTTTCTTTCTTTAACTCGAGATTTTCTTTTCTGAGCCTTGCGGCTTCTGGTGTTGACATTATGTCGTCATCAGTGCTGGAGTGTGAATCCAGCAGCTGCGCACGCTGTCGGGCCTTCTATCTGCCAGTAGTATTCTCCCGCCTTGGGGTATCCGAGGTGCGTTGGATTGCAAATATTTAATTTAGAAAACACTAAATAGTTATACACAGTGTTTTCAACTTACTTCATGGCTGTCATCGGCACTAGATGATGAAACCTCAACATGAGCAACCGGCAGCCTCTTTCTTGATGTTTCTTCTTGTGCTTCTTTATACGTCTCCCAGCCAACCATCAATATTCAGAGGATGTCCACAAATGGTCTGAATATCCTATGTTATTTGTGGATATTCAGTGGATATTGGGTGAACATCTCTACTTAAATATTAAAAAGTGGATATTCATAAAATATGTGTGAACATTGTTTCACTAACATATGTGCAAGCATCAAGAAGCCATGGAAAGATATTTTATGCAGAAAGACGGGCGCAGCCAGAAATTTTTTTTTCCGGGGGGATGGGGGGGCACCTCCTTGATCTGAAGTGGGGGGCCGGTAGATGTGGTTGTGTTGGTTTGTGCACTATTGCCATGGCGAAAAAAACAATTTTTTTTTTGTGGGGGGGGGGGGAGGCACGGGCCTCGTGTGCTACCCCCTGGCTACGCCACTGCACACAGATGACAATGACGTGTAGTCTTTTCTGTATATGTGCATACAACATGATGCTTTTTTTTAAATAGGCTGCATTTTTTGTGAAAATAACTTGTGCACCGACTTCTTTACAATGCATACACGCGCATACTTTTGTATTCAGCGGCACTTTAGCCACTGAAACATTGTGGCATTGCATGCAAGTTGCACAGTCAAATGAATGACATTTGCATCTGTAATTAACATTATGGTTGGGTGTGTTCATCCCTAAAAATTTTTATTGAAAAGACTTTTAAGATTTCAATTACATTTTTTTACATTTACCCATTTTGGAACAGAGGTACATGTAATCACAGAGTCGTAGCATATGCTTTTTTAAGAGAGCAAGCAGCAGTGAACATGTGCATATAAAATAAATTCCACGCGAAAGGAAGTGAAGCCATAACAAAGCTTCATTAGGGTTTCACATGTTTTCATATAAGACAACTTTTGCAAATGCATGTTTCTGCATCGTGCTCACTATGGTTTAGATGCACCAACTTGCTGAGCAACACGATGCATATAAAGTACATTTGCGATGCGAAGGCATCCTGCAGATTGACCAGTGTACATTTTCAAACATGTATTTTTATTGCAACATATTACTATTTCGAAATGTCACAGCAAGTAAAAAATGTAGCAGAGTACAATCTAGTTTAAAAGAAAATGAAAGCTGCATTATCAAAAAGTGCCAGGCTTGCATGGAAGATGAAGCACAGTCACAGAAAAAGCTGAAGGAACGGCCCTTCTAGAGCATCTGATCTCATAACAGCTTTTGCAGTAAAACATCCAAACCAAGCATGCCACTATATTAGCTCTCTCAATCCAAACCTGTGTTCATGTTAGACACTAACGAAGCCCAGCGGGCATACATTACATGTGCAATAAAGGAAGAGCAACGGACTGATTGTGTCCAAAAGGGAGCACAACAGCCTTTACAGCATTATTCAGTGACCAGAACCTTGTGCTTGACAGCTGCGACACAACCACAACACCAAGTCTTGACGATTCAAGCGGTTCTAAAAAGTAGGTTCTCCTTGTGCAGAAATTCACGCCCTATTACAACTGGAGAGGACGTGTCCTCATCAAAGGCGAAGTTGGAGGCTAGAATCACGTGTCCATTAATGATACAACAGTTGTTTGGGCTGTTGCAACTTAGGTAGAAAGTACTAGATTTGAGATGGGAATACTCAGGTGGCCTGCACCCTGGAGGCAACAAATGTCTGTTGTGTGCTCCTCCAAAAGTGCAGTCATTGGTAACACTGCACCTCTGAGACTGTGCCTTCACATGTGCTTTTTCAGCCATTCTGCAATAGAGCTGTTGCAACAAAGCTCCTGGCTTGCGAAGCTCTTTCTTGATCTGCTGCAGACAGTTTTCAAACGGGAATGCACTAAAATTTTCAAGGACACCAAAACGGCGGACGTCATCTGCAAGGTGAAGGAGACAGTGCACATTGAATGAGAGGTGCTCCGGGCCATAATGTTCAGCAAAACGACTCGCAAAACATTCAAGCAGGAGCTGTGCATAGGATGCTTGTTGCATGCAGAGATTCTTGTTGAGTAGCACTGAGATGGCACAGTGGAATGTAATGAAGTGCAAGTACAGTTCACTTGGCAAGATGTCACGAAGAACAACAGGTCCTGTGTATAAGAGAAAAAGGCGGAGCTCAGTGGCCTTCCACTTGTCGAACTCTGCTAATTCCCTGCCTTTGCGCACAAATTCTGCTGGTACATACTTGCTGGCTTGTACAATTTTGTCGGACAATTCCTTTCGCGAAGTGGGCCCGATGCGAGCTGAGAATGGCCCGGACAGCCACAGATGGATTAACTTCCGGATAACACCTAAACAAACTAAATGCATATAGTCGAAAGGGATATCCCTGACTGAATCAATTGGCAACCTTAACAAAACTGATGCACCGCGATGGTGATCTTCATCTGCTTGGCTTCTGAAGGACGAATCTGTTCTCATTGCAGAAGCCACTGAAGGCAGAGTGACTCTGCCACTTATGTAGTTGCCCTCTGCAGTACAGCGTGGGCAACTAGAGTAGCCAGTGTGTGATTTTGTCATCATGACGAAAGCTCTTGCAGGAGCGTCACAAACAAAACTGTGAATCTGCACACGGTACTCACAACTATTAAAGGTAATGCCATCTTGTGTCAATTCCAGAAGCTCATCCACAAACTGGGCAAGAAATTCATTTGAATCTGACGGCTTTGAGTCCCCTGCAAACACTCCAACAGGAAATGGGTCCAGTTCTTTGCAGTTGGTGACCAAGCACAATATGGGCCAAATCTGAGTGCGTGAGCTTTTTGACACTGGAAGGCCATCAATATTGAACGACAATGATATCGTCGAGGGCACGCTGTGTACTGTTTTGAGGGCTTGCTCTAAACCTTTCAATAAGCCAAAATGGCAGTACTTCCCCAAACCCATGTCAACTACCGCAGCACTGGGTAGTCTAGGAGTTTTCAACAAGGTACGGGCATCACTTGGAAGTTCTCTGAAGCAATGATGTTCCTTCAATATTTTTAGCAATGAAGTAACAGCAGTCTGCGTGATGCGATGCGACACTGCCCAGCTCTGAAGACTTTTGACGACGGAATTGTCCACCTCGGTTTCGCCAGTACTGCTAGCCACTCTGGTCTCTATGCTTCCGCTAGGCCCTGCAGAATCATCAGAATGGTCGCAGTCCCAGTCATCAGGCTGCGAGCTTGTATGTGAAACAAGATGTCCTGCCTCAGCCGGTGGATTTTGGACATCGTCAGGAATGTCCGGGACATCGCCAAAATCACTTAATTCGTCAGACACCTCAGTGCATAGACGCTCACTCGATTCATCAATCGGGCTCTCGGATAAACAGTGCTCAATTTGTGGAATCTGGGGATCACGCAATGCATGCGAAACACGTTCTGCTCGATACCACGCCTTTTTCACGAGCGACTGCTTCTCTTTGACCTTCGGCATGACCGATAGATGGATAACATCCAGAATGGTATGTTGTAAACTTGATCGTTGCGGCAAGTCACTTGGGATGTCAAAGCGTGGCAGCAGTTCACACAGGTTGACGCAGCCTACGCCGGGTCACCGATGTCTCGAGTAGAAAATCATCAAAACAATCTTGCTACACAGAGCTGACCGCACGTAGAGTCACTCACAGGACGCGGTGGCTCATTCAGGGCTCAGTACTGTTGTGCAACGCCCTTGCCATGCCCTTGCCAGCCCCGAACACCGACTCCGGTCGTCGTTCTACGCGACTGCAAGTCGACATACCAGAGCGGGAGGAACAACAAAGCCCCGCGCACGTTGCTGTTGGGCCGCACCCTTGCTGATTTCGCCGGGCCGGTCTTACCCCACCCTGTTGCGACAGGCGCTGTCAACAAGCCACCGTCTCCCCAACAGGGTCACCAGAGCGGTCATTACCCAGTCTCGTGGTCCTTCGTCATCGTACAGGTACTGACCCTTAGAGGCGAAGGATATGGGGGTGGACCCCAACCACCACATTTAATCCGGCACATCGAGGAGCGCCGTGCCTGTTCAGCCTGTTCACGAAGACCGTCAACATGTAAATACTCTGTATAAAGTATTTTCCGTCTTCCAACTTGTCCTGATGACTGCTCCGAGCACGACACCCGCACGCGTCCGCACCGGCCACGCAACCCCATTCCTAACAGTACACTACCACAGCAAATGTCAAGCCGTCTTTCAAACAACGACCCTGCGTTATTCTAGGTCACTCTGCGATACTCTGCGACCTCGCGCGTACGGTAGCCATGTTGTTTGATTGCATCCTCGACCTCTAGTCAACTCTAGCCACATTGCTACACAGTGCATTTTATAATAACTATAACTTACGAAAACGTAACTGTTTTTTTTTTTGTAATAAGAAATTAACTGTGGGAGTGCTGTTGAAAACGTGAAACATCACTTGGTAAACATAAACTTCTGAGATCTGACACTTGCCACCATTGGCTCTGCCAGCTGAACGCAGCCGAGACAAGCTTCAGCTTCTTCAGCCATGATCGCGTTGTGTTCTCGTGCAACGTGCGTGGTGCGCTTCAGTTAGATCCACGATATTGGAGCACGTTGACGTCTTGTCCCACAGTTGTAGCCGTGAAAGGTTGGTACTTGAATTTTTTTCTCTTTCGCAATTATCTGTCACCCGAAAAAAACTGAATCCAGCATCAGGCGCGCAATATTGTGTTGTGGTTGTCATATGTTCGTGATTCATCCTAGACATGTGCAGCGCATGCCTACAAAGCTCCTCCCGATTTTGTCTATCGTTTATTTGATCATGATTAGCTTATTGTCTCGCCCTTTGTACAGGGCGATCATAGGTGAAAAAATACGCGTCTGGCAAATAATCAAAAATAATTCTGGCTGTTGTATCGCCGACCGGTGTTCCTTGTAGCACGTTCTCTAGGTTGCGTTGGTGGGGTTCAGGCTCAACCTCCACGCAGCTAGAATTATTGTACTAATTAGTCACTCATTGCATCAGTCACTCGTGAAATTATTTATTGACTATATGTTTCTTTTTAGATGTCGTTTGCTATCGTTGATTTTTTCGGCTCAAAAGAAGCTGAAGTTGTACCGGCGTCATGGTTTGACGACGGTAGATGCTGTTGGCCTGGCGGCAGAACCGCCGTGCAGCTAGCAAAAGCTTCGACCATGCCCTTGGCAACCTGGACCAGGCACGCGGCCAAAGTTAAGGCCTTTTCTGTAAGTTTTGACGCACACGTGTGTGTGACGACTTTCGAGCTGTGATGTAACTTTTTTTAATGTAATCTCTAATGTTTCACTCGCGTACAGAGTTCAGCTCGCTAGTCTAGAACGGCGGAGCGCCGCGCTCGAGGCTGCGTGGGCGATATATACAGATGACAAGTGGTCTGAGATCAGACGGACATCAAAAGCATGCGCGCAGCCCCTATGACGCGCTTGCCTTGCGTTTTCTTTCTTTCTTTGTCGCCGCGGCTGCATCAAGTGTTTTGGGTGTCAGAAGCGCCGTTGTTGATATGTAGCACAGAACAGAGAACATTATGTGCAATGTGTCTGCAACAAATTGTCTGAATGGTGACATCGCTAACAAAGGATAATCTTGTCGCATAGCTTGCACTGGGTACTAAGCAGGGCGATTCGCCGGGGTTTTTGTTTTTCGTCTTCTTTTTATGCGATGCTACATCGTAGACAATGCTTCTGACGGCCTAAAGAGTTGCATCGGCCTCTCGAAGAAGGCTCTTTGTTGAGGGGTGCCCATGCTCAAATGTGGCCTATCTAAATCCACGTGTTATCTGTAGATGTCAGCCATGCAGTCAAGAACATGACACTCCAACACTACAGTGTTCTAGGCTATCATGTCGCCCACTATACGAGCTGCAAGCAGCGCCTTAGTCGTAGCTGAAGGCTTAAGACAATTTCAGGTGCTGTTATTGTCGGCTGGTTTTGCATTGCACTTGCACATAAAAATGCTAGCAGTCGCAGCAGCTACAAATGTACAAGGGTAGCTTAGGCTTGTTAGTTATCCATAATTAATTCAGGAACAGCACGAAGGACACGTACAAGAGAGGCTCAACACTGTTTGTGGACTCTCTTATCTGCGTCCATCATGCCGTTTCTGCATTAATTATGAAAGTTTACCCTATAACTCACTGTTACGCTCCCAAGGCTCCTCATAGGTTGAAATTTCCCATTAATGGATTAAATGGTGCGGTAAAAGAGACTACACATTGGTGCATAATTTTGCATTGTGAACACAATGTATGAAGCAAGCTATATTCGTACACGGAAATATGTGTACGCATCAAATTATCAGCATAGTTTCTATTCCTTTAGCATATGCATTCATGTATATGCTAAATATGTGATATATAAATGTTATTTTTGGAACTGCTGTGGACAACCTATGGATGTTGAGTTTTCTCAAAATGGACATCCTCTAAATATTGTATTAATATTGCCGATATCATATCAATGTTGTGTGTGGAACTGCTGTGGACAATCTATGGATGTCCACTGTGTTCAAAATGGACATCCTCTGAATATTGCATCAACATTATATTAACTTTTGTGGACATCCATTAAAGATTAAATATCTTATGGCAAGATATTCATTTAACGTCCAGTGGATGTGACATGGTTCTGTTAGAGCAACAAAAGACATTTTGGTTACATATGTTCTACCAGCAAAAATACACTACAAAATACTGTCAGTATCTTAATGGTGTGACTTTTAAACAAGGCTGTTGACAAAAAGCCTAAGCTTTATTCCCCAGTTTTCAGAATCCTCAATATGGTACTCCGCTCGTGTGGGTGCACTCTTGCTCGAGATTCTTGGCTGCCTTTCATTAGTGGCACCTGAAGTTCCGCGAGAGTTTCACTTATAGTGGGCAAAGGAATTACAACCAGTGATGTTCCGTCCTGGACAGAAGAATTCCCTTTCCGAGGCCCGAAAATTCCCCATTTCCGGCATTTTTCCCCGCATACATCGCCAAAAATCCCCGCATATTTCCCTGCACAAAAAAAGATTATATATATATATATATATATATATATATATATATATATATATATATATATATATATATATATATATATATAGGGTTCGATGTGTTTCCGGCTCTTCCCATCGCTTTCTCTTCTTTCCTGCTCAACTCAAAGCATCGCCTCTGAGATCGGCTTTTAATACTACGAAGGAGCTACCTTAGAGCTCGCTTTAAGCGGTATGCGATGCGGAAGGAATGCTGTACATGCTCATGCACACGGCCACTGCATAAGAAAAAATTATTATAATTTTTTTTTTTTTTTTTTTTTTTTGTTACTGAGTCACGTGGCGTACATTAATGTGCCTAGCAGACGCTCTCTATCTATATGCACCACATTTTGTACAAAAAGCAGTCAACTTTTCAATAATGGTGACTAAATATTGTGAAATAAAACAAGCTTTTGTGGGGGGTATTCAACATTTTATTGACTTGATTAGGAACGGTTCTGCAAACTACCATAAAGAAAAAAAAATAAATGTGAAGTGACTAGAATATATATTGACTGGGTTTTTAAAGACTGTGGTCTTTAAAAACGAACCTTAGAGGCTGTGGTTTGGCGCGCTACATGCGCCAGAAACGATTGCGACATGCGAAAGCCTCATGTCCAGTCTTTTGATCGTTATAAAAAAGAATTTCGCCGCCCCTCAAAATTCCCTGCAATATCGCGAAGATTCCCTTTTTCCCTTTCGTCCAAAATGACTGTCGAAAATTCCCTGAAAAAGGGAAAATTCCCTGCACGGAACATCACTGATTACAACTGCAAGCAACATAATTCAGAAAAAGAGAAAAGGTTTTGTTGACTATCGAACACCTGTATTTGATCCACTCCCCTTTCGTTGCGTTCCTAGTTATACCTGCGCAGACTAGCTGGCTAGCATGCACAGCTTGGTTGCTAGATTATCGCACACACAAACAATGCATGGTGGGAACAAACTTTTCCTAACGCAGGTCTAGCTGCATGCACGGTAAGAGGCGTGTAATGCATGTGGAGCCACAATCGTGTTGGGACTACTGCGGATGAATGATATTTTTAAAAATAGGCTACACAACACAAATAATTAGGGTATGATATAATTGTCCATAGCCGCCTTGGTACACGGCGTGTCGCTAAATTTGTGGGGCCAATGGTTTGATGATGCTCTAGCCTAAACGCTGACAAAGCTTCAAATAACCGTTTCTGGGTCCCTTGAATTCATCAGTTATTTCAGCCAGTTGGGTAACGGTAGATGAACCAGTTCTAAATCCATGCTGTTGGGCATAAAGTAATTTGATATTTTCTAAGTAAGTAATGATGGCCCTAACAATAATGTGGTCGAATAATTTACTGCAAGTACTAGTTCAAGAAACGGGCCTGTAGTTGTTAAATTCGAAAGCTGAGTCTGATTTATGTGCCTGGATTATGTTTGCTTAGCGCCAGTCATCAGGAATAACTGATGTGGTGTGAATTTGATGTAAATATGTAAATGAACTGCCCTGGTAGCCTCTGAAACTACTGGTAATCAGAAGTCGAACGCTGTCGTGATCAATATTTTGGAACTTTGGGATTCTTTGCCATCATGAGAAAAATCAGCGCAGTTTATACCTGGTAGATTCAAATCCCCTGTAATTATAATGGGTGATCGGAAATTCGTATTATCTGCAAGATAGTCCTGAATGGCTTCTAAGTATTTGGGCAAAGAACTCGGGGGTCGATACACGCCCCCCTAAAAGTATAGTTTCTCCAAAAAATTTAATTCTGCACCACACGCTTTCATGGTTATTAGTGCCATCCAAAAGAGCGAATGCGGCGTTGTTTTATCGGAGATTGTGTTTCATTAAACTGTTACATTACACATCTTTTCAACAATCTTATGAAATAGGCCTTTGTAATTGTGTGACAGTATCATGCTCCACTACTACGAAATGTAACTCTGTTCTTTACAAAATGCATTCATACTTGAACTATTGGTTGCCCATCCACTCTATCATTGCCACTTCTGCTCATGCTTTGCTTCCCACACATTCCTCCATTGTCATCCTTCCTGCATCCGTGGCATTCGATATCCATTTTAGAACTATTTTAGATTTTAGAGGTTGCGATATGTGAATTCGATACCTTTTTGCTCAATGGGCGGTTGCCTTTGTCAAAATTTGTTTTAATTTTGGGATGTCCAGCCAGAGGTGCAGCTCCTAACCATGTCTGTACGAAGATATTGAGGGTGATCCGTTTTGTACACTTGGTAGTGCACACATGTCAAAATGGGTATTTTGTAGTGTGTCTGGCAGGAAATTCATGCATTAATGTTGCCTTGTCATTCACAATCTTGTCTCATGCAAAAGTGTTGTGAATTCAGCCAGTACACACACTAGCAAGAAGCTATACGTGTGGACCTGCGTCCTTCTGCATTCGCTTGCATGGGTACGCTGAAAAGTCAGTTTTACGTACACTGCTGAGCTTTATAGGCGCAGCATAAGCATATAGTTTGACCACCTTAGGGTGACCACCAAGGGAACGTTTCATACTGTAAGCCCTGTTCGCTTATGTATAATGTCTTGAGGAGTTAGGTTGCCACTTGTGTTGTCTCAAATTTAGTTTTAAACAAGTAATTACAGTGCACGCCCTTCACACATAGAGTCTAGAAGCTGTATCTGCATCGAATGTCCTGCTGCATGCACACTCTTGTATACCCTATATGTTTTCACTGTGGTGAGCATCCTCATCGGTGCAACAGGCGCGGCAGACTTATACTGCAAGGGAAACCTGAAACGTTTTCTCTCAATGAGTAATTAAGCTTGAGTGTCAGTTCTGTAGCAGTATAATTTACAGAAAAGTAGACCTCATTTCCCAAAATTTCATGCATAGCCGTGAGAAGTCACGCAGTGTCATTGTTATGCAGATGTATTCTCATGCAGACTATTGTTATAGAAAACGGCACAACTTTTGTACCACAAGCACATCAGTTGAGGAGTAGCTAGGATTGACTGTTAGTTCTGGAAGAGTGCAATTTATGGAAATGTAGGCCTCAATTCCCACATCTACATTAATAGACCTGATTTGTGACTGTGTTAGCATGCAAACTATTTTTATGGAAAACAGCGGGCCTTATTGCAGTGCAAGCATTTTCACTCGGTAATCAGTAAGCTTGACTGTTAGTTCTTTAGCAGTATAACTTGCAAGAACGTCGACAAAAACGTTGCAAATATCGGCCTCAGTTTTATGATTTTATGATTAGGAGATTATCCCATGAATGGAAACTAGATGATATTGCTTCTATGTCCTACGAGGGTTCTGCACGTGCATGGTACGTTTCCGTTCTTTCGCCCCGGCCTACCGCCTTGCGTTTAAGCGGTTATAGGCAATCAGATTCCCCATACAAATGGTTCTTGTGTTGGATCTCTCTCTGCCTCATAACAGTTCTGAGCCACATACGTGTCTATGCTACAGATGCATACAGCAGGCATCAAGAAATTGCATCAGCAGGCATTTTTTCAGCTGAAGCTTATGCCTTGAGTGAAGCAGTTCAGAAAATCATCGCTGGCAAATACAAGAAAGCAATCATATACACCGACTCACTAAGCACACTAAAAGCACTACATATAAAATCCGAATGTGAGCCAATAGTGGGTGACATTTTAAACATGGTATATTTAAACAGCCAGGCAGTTTCCATCCGTTTCTGCTGGGTCCCAAGTCATGTTGGGATACCCGGAAACGAAAAAGCAGATAAGTATGCTTCCCTGGCAGCCCACAAAACCGTAGCAAAAGTGAAAATTCCCCTTAAAGATATCCAGAGAACAATTCGCCTGGCTCTACCAGCAAAATGGCAACAACAGTGGGACACCTGCACGAATAACAAGCTCCACCTGGTGAAGCCCATACTCGGGGAATGGAAGACCTGCCGTCACCAACAACGGTTTATCGAAGTTGTATTATGCCGACTTCGCATTGGACACACACACTTGACACACAACTTCTTACTCGCAAAGGAAGAACAACCAACGTGTGAAAAATGCCAAGAAGCGTTAACACTTATGCACATCCTAATCACATGTCCCACCATTGAAACACAGAGACGAAAACATTTCAGCAAACTATACAAACAACACGTACCTTTACACCCTGCTTTGTTCCTAGGAGATGACCCTATAGTACCCCTGCCTGACGTGATAAACTTTCTGAAAGAATGTAATTTGTTAAATAAGCTTTAAAAGTTCATTTCAGTGTCCATTCCTGAACGTCTTGTGTCTGGCGCAGCATAGCCTTAGCTGCTTTTGCGCCATAAAAACCAAATTAACTAACTAACTAGTTTACTATCCTTCAGAAGAGCATAGTCCTTGAATATTACTCATCATAACTTATAAGACATCAGCATGAAAGTTAAATATTCGCAGAGAAAATGTTGGGCATTGGGCAATGAATGACGTATCTAAAAATTTAGGAGTTGAAGGGACTGCAACCTGGAGAAGTTGCGAAAGGCGGGCTAGTTGGTACATAACTTAAGACCTTGAAAAACAGCGCAAAGACAGGACGAAGGACGTGACATAGGGACGGGCGCTGACTGCCAACTGAAATTTTTATTGACGAAACCAAGAATAAGTAGATAGATGAAAGGGTGCAGCGTTTGTGGGAACAGTCGATGACGCCGCTCGCCACAGCCGTGGCACACATTATATGAAAATGTGATGGGAGCCCACCGATGCTCTGGCAAGAATCATAGCTGAGGGTGCTTACCACTATCCCTGTGGCAGGGAGCGACACATCTGGACCATACCACAGGAGCCGCACAGGGTGCGTAAGGAAGGGACAAAAGCAAAAATCGACCTTAGAGGGTCACATTTGGCAAAAAAATCTGACCCTCAAAGGGTTAATTGTTTAAAAAAAATTACTGACAGATGAGGGAGTTGATTTAAATTTATGGAGGAAACAGTGTGAAACACTCAACAGAAAAGTGTTCACGTGCCAGTGTGAACTAATAAAAAATCCCACACGTCACCCCGCAAGCAATCAAGCAGCATTGTTAACTAATGCTGTCATAAAACATTGTCGAGGATCAATATTCATCATGCATTTTGTGTGCCAATAGCTTTGCTGCCAAATGCCAACCAAGTGGGAGGTGTGCGCTGCTTCTGCTTAATGTCCTGCTTAAATACAACATATGCAAAGCACCTGTGGTTCATGAATATTGCGGACAAGCTCAAAAGTGCGACTTCCTTATTGTTTAAGGCCACTGATGGCTGACACACATTTGTCTTTAAATTTCCTTATGCTAAAGGCCTACAAAATTTCTCACGTCACTTTGTCATGATGGCAATCCAACACACATGCTTTATTAAACTCAAGCTTGATAGCCATGACTTTGGCAGTGCAACACTAAGTTAGAAGCCCTTTTGTTAATAAGGTTGTGTCTCCAGCCTTATGTGTAAACAGCGCCCTTGTATGGCCTAATAACTGTGGCCGCATGTTAAATGTATTCTGTGCACGATGCCAAATTTCTATTCAACTCTGAGTGCATACACCAGGCATTTTTTTTTGTTGAAACTTTGCTGAGGTATTTATCTGAAATTGTAGAAGTATGTTTGACCTTGCACGGCGCAGACAAGATTATGTTAACACCATATCTTGACCCGGTTTTTTTCAGGCTGTGATAGGCGTGCAACACTCTTTCACTTCCTCAGTCCTTTGCCCGTATTTTCCGCACTTCTGTGATTTGAGCAGCTCATCTTCACTTTAGTACTGGCCTAGAGAATTTGCAAAATACACTGACACAATAAAAATCATTATAATGACTCACAGATGGGCACATTAGAGCAAGACAGAGCCCTTGTGTTAAATTTCCTCGCTGAAAAAATTTACCAGAGAACTGAATTTAGTGCTGGTGATGAGGATTTTGCAATTTGTTAAGCACTCATAATTACAGAGGAGGTGGTTTTTTACACATTTAACACAGAGTATTACACATACACACAAGGTCGAAAAAAAAAAACGTATGCTTGCCTGTCCATCCACAACATCAAAGAGCCCCTCTGTCAAGGGGCATGTGGTCGCAACCTACACAACTACTTGCACCCTTTCCTGCATCGGTGACCCTTCCGCTTCCACTGGGGCTGCCTCAGCTGTACACAACAAGCAAACTAAATGAAGCATCGGTGCACAACTTTTTTTCTTGGATGCAATGACGACAGCTCCACAACAAAAACACCCAAACGTATTACACATAGTTATTTAATCTTTTTGTAGTTACTGTGCTTTATCAACTATATCTGTGACACGTGTCACAGATATGTGCCATACATTCAGGCAGCGCCTGAATGTATCGGCACATTCTAGAATATTTCTGAATTTTCTACTCTGATTGCTTGCACAATGCATTTACTTGGGTACATAACGGAACATACATGACCATCACTGCAAACGCTGGAATGTATGATCACACATGTACAAAAGCCGGTACATTTCACCAAAGATCAGATTCTCAACAAGTGACAACTGTGAGCTTGCCACTATCACTGTGCTGTTAAGGTTTTTTGTTTGGCACAGACTTCCTCAATAAAGAGTTATGTCTTTACTGGTTTGACTGCTATGTTTTTGCTTGTCACAACTCCATAACAGTACTTATGGAACCTAGCATCCAATAAATAAACATTGACGACTGTGTTGCGACCCGTTACAGAGATCTAGGAGCCAGCTATTACATGCTTTGCTACCATAATGTTCCAGTTTTCTTTATCGTTTCCAGCAGTTCCGAGCATTCAAGACTATAATCATGATCCCCATTCTATTGTCAGCATCTCTGATCAAGACACATACAAGTCTGCTGCCTGCGATTATGTGCCTCAGCTCATTTCCCCTTCTCTCTAAAACTCCTGTAAGGCCCTTGGAGTAAATATATGAAATGAAAGTTGCATACCCTGCTCGTGAGATGGATCGTAAATGAGTTCCTCTGGAAGGCCCAATGCTGCAAAAAGTAACAAATATGTCATTACAAACTACGCATGCGGGCACACATGAAATGACAATACCTTCATCCACAGACGAGTTTAAAATAAACTCCGCAACAACATGGCCTGTAGTGTCAATGCAGTCTGCAGGCTCTGCAGCTGTAGACTCTCCAAGGCTGGCTGACCCTACAATAAATTCTGTGTTCGCCACACGGCTGGTCCCGAGTTGTGGCGCAGACACAGCTCGGTCACTTTCAGTGTAGCTTGGTCTTGCTTCACTGCGAGCAATCTCTGCATTGAGTTTCAACAACACACAGTTCGCATTAGTTCTGGCAACACCACTGCATGCCATGAAGGATAGGTTACGGGAAAGTAATACATCCTAGACACTCTCCAAGCTTTGGAGGAAAGGTAAAAATGATTAGTGAAACAAAAAGTCACAGTTTCACCGCAAGGGTGAAGCAATGAATGCGATAGCAAAAAATTGTAATGTTATACGAAGTGAGGCTGGCAGCTAACTCTTTTTGGATCCGATCTCACGCAACTCTAGAAAACTCTTGTTTAAGAGAATTCTCTTCGCGTTGAGAGTACAGCACGTAGAAGGGTACACCGGCCCCCCGCTGTGGCCGCCGAGAAGGGGAGATAACGCGCGCGCCCGCGCTCGTAAAATCGAACGTCGCCCCCCCCCCCCCCCCCGCCCACTGTCGGCCGCCGAGAAGGGGAGATAACGCGCGCGCCCCCCGCTCGTAAAATCGAAGGTCGCTCGAGGGACCCCCCCCCTCCCCCCTCGCGTCTTTTCACGCTCACGAACGACGGGCGGGGGGGGCCGGTTATATATATACATATACGGCAAATGACGCCGACGCCGACGGCGAAAACCAGCCGCGAGTGTCCATATAATTGCTATCGCGAAATGCACAAAAAAACATGAACACTTGAGCTTCACCTTCAAGAGGAGAACGGGATTGTGTAATTGGGCCCCGTTCGCATCACCTACTCATCTCTAGCCTAGTCTTGCTTCTCAGTGGACATTGTGCCGCAAAGAAAGGAACGTCTGTGCTCATAACATTGGCCATTTTAAACTATCCTACACTGCCTACTGCCAGTGCAGTTGCACAGGGCCCACTACGCCGTAACTCTTCCTTTTGCGAATTGGTAAAGTACCCACTACGTGTCCGTAAGGCAACACACGCACCCATGCATACGCAGCTGCATACTTGGTCGGTGCTGTTGTTGATAACGATAATTAATTATGCCCATGCGCTTTGTTATTCGTGGGCCTTTAAACTTATAATACATTGCAGAATTGTTGCAAAAGTGTAGAATTGCACCAGGCATCAAAACACGTGAAGTGCTTTGATGCCTGGTGCAATAGGCCATATGCGAAATTGCTTTGTGCTCTGGCAACACTGTGCCCTTCGACCCCGCCGCCATTTTAATGTGGGCGAGCGGTCGACGGAAACGCGCGTTCGCCAGTACGGCCGTACGACTGCTGAACACCCGCTTCACTGCGCTGAGCTACTGCGATGGCCACAGCAAGACGTTTCCCAGTGCCCGAACATGTGATGTGGACAAACTGTTTAGAAAACTTGCCGCATATATCGAACGACACTGTAGCGGACCTTGTAAACCAGGCGCCGATGTCATCCAAGCAGCAAACCAAATCTTATGCCTTCGCCGTGGAAGCGTACACCTTGCCGTCGTCGGTTGTGACCAACGCCTGTGACACAAGGTACGTAAGCGACGTTTTATGTAACCTTCTGAAAGCGTGCAGTGCTTTTCCTTTTGGAGCAACGTACAAATAGTGCCGCCGATGTTAACGTCGTGCGGGTGTTCTCGGTGAGGTCGGTCATGTCACTGCGTGTTTCTTTCACTACGCGGTGCTTGGATAACTTGTCATTATGGTTTGGCAAGAGGAGGCTATGGTTTGGCGTTTATTTTTAGCACGTCCGATCAGCAGGCGTGGTCGCGTAGGAACTTCGCAGCTGTTCCGGTGGTGCATTGTGCATGCCTCGAAGGACATCGCTCGTACTATGAAAACAGTTTTTTGCGCAAACAAATTTCGCGTCCGCACGTATGCATTACCGGTCTAATATTAATGTGCTGCCTTTACGAGTGCGCATGCTGCTTTGTATAAAACACAACGTACGCTAGTTTGTTCACTAAAGATTTAGACTAAACGGGCCAACGTATAAGTTAACAGTGGGACTCCTTAAAAACCTGATTCATTCGGTGCATGTTGGTTTGAAGATTTTTCAGCAGCATTGGCATGTGGTTTTCCAACTCGTCGATAAAAAGCAGTGCTTTGGATGTTACACTAGAGGTTGTTCACATCGAAGCACTTCATGCAGGTTTTGTATTATTGCACTGTAACGTCAGCTGCGCAGGGGTTTTCCCGAATGACATAGTCAGTACTTTGTGGAGAGTAGGTTGCATAACCTTGTTGCTTTGCATAAAGCTGTCATGGCAAGTGCCACGACAGCTTTATTCGTACTTGTGATATGGCACTCGGTAAAAAGATGACAAACTTGACTGTGTGCAGCTTACAAAGTTCTTTTTTTTTTTGTTGTTGTTGTTGCTCTTACAGTCTCTGGATTGTCTATGCACGTGCCACGTGCTACCGAAGCCAGAAGAAGAGTGGCCGGCCGTACACAGTCAGCTTGGCTTTGAAAAGCGACAGTGGAGCAGTGGCAGATTCTACTTGTGAGTGCCCCGCTGGGGCTGGTGGTGCCTGCAGCCACATTCTTGCGGCTCTGCGCCTCCTTGTTCTGCTGAAGCAGAAGGGCTTCAAAGAGGCACCACCAGAGCTTTCATGCACTGAGTTGCCGCAGCAATGGAGGCGCCCCGACGACAAGGCATCAGGCCCATGGCCGTGCAGAACGTGGACTGGCGGAGTCCACGTGAGGGTGTCATGGGCATGCCAATGCCCGTGCGAATTTTTGATGCACGGGCTGAGGAGCAAAAGGAGCAGCAACACCTTGAAGCGATCCATAGCCTGGGAGAGGACCTCCAGAGCCTCGGGACCTTCGACTTTGCTGCCATTCTCCTTGCTGCTGGGGGGCCGTCAGTGGACACAAAGCTTGGGCCTGCGCCTGCGGGGTCTGCACTGTCGTACCAGCAGGCAAAACTCCCTGCAGGCTTCACTACGTGGATGTCACCCAGCATTTCGCAAGGGGCAGGCACCGTGACACCAGTGCCAGCTTTGACTCTGTTTAGTGACGGAGCCTCACAGCCACCCTTGCCCAGCAGATTCACGGCTGAAGAATGGAGGGTGTTGACTGTAAGTGCAGTATAGAAAATATACTTCTCTCTGCACTGGTGGAGTGTGTACTATTCATGCTTTTAACTGATTAGGTGGACCTAGATGTAGAGCACATGCAGCCCAGAAATATTCTTATGCAGTCCTCTGTAAAAAGAGAGAGCGAAATGATGAATGCCCTATTTGCTTCCACCAAATGTTACAAATGCCAAGACAATGGCCCCAGTGATGATAGTGGTTAAGCAATTTTAAACTACAGGCAAGCCCAGCACTAATGATGTGCTTTATTTTATCAGTGCGGATCATTGCTTTATGTTCTACACTTTGAAGGATGTCAAGCTGTGTGGTTAATAAACAGTCTCACTCATAGGTTCTTCCACAGGCTAGCCTTTGCTATTTGCTAGCTTTACCATCCAATATCCGTATTTTGATTCATTTCAATGTATCAGTGTAATGTAAACCAAGACTTACACTTAATCGAACTTGGGGCCACTGTCGATTGCATGTCCTCTGATTTTTTCAAACCTGCATTATAACAATAGAGTTTTTGAATAGGGATCACCGAGCGCTAACGCTGCGGCGGCAGGTGGTGGAGCCCGACTCAGGTGCGCATTCATTCCGTGGTGCAAACACCGATGCCTCGGTTGGGGTGTGTGCCACTCTGAAGCCCAAATCTCTAGCTACTTTTGCAAGGAAGACAAACACCCCGTTGTTTTTTTTTTATGTGCGCGGTCACCATCCACTGCATATGCCATTTTAAACATGAGGGGACACACGTGGGGACTTCTTTTTATTGCCTTGCGCTTTGAAAACATTTGCAGCCTCATGAGCTTCTATATCCAAATGCAAAAAATATATGGAAGTGTGGCTATCCAAGCTTAAATTTGCTTAAAAAAAACGGGAACTGTGCTCCTTTCTTGCCTGTTCTTATTGAAAAGCACAATTTCATTGCTGCTGCTGTTCTGCCATTCATGCCATTGACTCTCCTAAAAGTGGCTCCTAAATCTGTCCTTTGATGACTGGCTATTAATCTTCTTAGTGCAGCACGGTACCGAAAACAATCATTGGCATACCAGCTAGGCTGCAGGAAAGCTGATTGGGTCTTGCTAGTAGTCAAAGTACAGTGTATGAAAGCTCTGAGCCGTTAAAAGTTTGTAGCGCTTTCTCATGCTGTATTTACTTCCACATTGTGCAGGAGATCCAGCTGTCACAAGAAGAAGCTCGGGACCTCGAGCTGAACTCAAGGCAGCAGCGGCTCAGTGAACGCTGGCGACATGCACGGGCCAATCGACTGACTGCGTCAACTTTCGGCCAAGTCGTCAGGCGGCAGGCATGGACGGAGAAGGGTCTCCGTAACCTCATTGAGCCGAAGGACCTCACGCACGTCCGTCCGGTGCAATACGGCATAAGGAATGAGAACATGGCCAAAGATAGGTATATAGCTGTCATGAACAGCTACGGGCACAATGTGTCAGTGCAGCATTGCGGCCTTGTGGTAGACCCTGTGTGCCCTTGGTTGGGTGCAACACCAGACGGACTTGTGTACGACCCGGAAGAACTTTCATATGGTGTGTTGGAGGTCAAGTGCCCCCCATTCCCTGAAAGACTGTGAGCCAGAGGAAGCGAAGAAAAGAAAGTTTTCCTTGGTGTTCGGGGAAAATGGTGAACCGCAGCTGGACAGAGACCATGAGTATTATGCTCAGGTGCTTGGGCAGATGGCCCTCACTGGCTGCTTGTGGGGCGATTTTGTCGTGTGTTCGGAAAAGTGAATTGGCATTGAGCGCATTTGGTTCGACAGGAACGAGTGGGAGGATATGCGCAAAAAGCTTGATGCCTTCTTCTTTGAGCACATGCTGCCCCATCTTGCCAGGCGGTAATCAGTGAAGCTTCCAGATTTTGGCTGCTTAGTGCGCCAAAGCTACACCTAACCTATGAGGCGTGCTGTAGCGGAGGGCTCCGATTAACTTAGACCATCTGGAGTTCTTTTACATTTGCCAAAATCTTGACACACTTGGGTTTTCGCCTTTCACTTGCATCTGCAAAGCAGCCCGAGGACTGAAATTGGACCCACGTCGTAAAGCTCAGCAGCGCACAGCCTCAGCCATTGTGCCACCGCGGCGGGTACCAGGCAGTATAGGGCACTTGCTAGTGTATTGATGGTTATTTCTGATAGTTTGTGTGGTTAGTCGTGTTTTTATTTTGCATATTTTGTATATGTTCATTGAGGTCTATGTTTAAAGGTCACATTGTGGGGTTCAGAAAGATGTACAAAAAGTATTTTGAGGTGCAGACAATTAAACTCAAAAGTTTTCAACATTCGAAACCCATTCCTGATGTGTTCTGTGTATTTATACCCACTTATATCAAAAGTTTTTGTCTTGCCGCTCAAGATAACTACAAGAGTCCTTTGGAAAAGTTTAAAAGAAGCACAAATACTCAAATGTGTTGTGGCGCTCGCAATTGAGCTGCAACCTTCTTTGAGTGGCAAAAGCTTTGCCGGCAGCCTATATTCAAAGGCATCTGGGAGAGAAGCAGTTTAGCTTTGTACTGGAAGGACATGTCGAAAAGTATTCTAAAAGTTCCCCACTGCACAGACACCTTTTTGTCTGTTCGCTCACAGCTTGTTCACCTTAACTTCCTGTTTTCTTTTTTTTTGCTCGTTTTGGTTGGTGCTTTGCTGCAGCCATGTATAATTTGTATTAATTCGAGCAACATGTGTGTCACACGGCTATGTGATATATACAAACAAAATAATGGTGCGCTGCCTTCTTTTAGGGAGTAGGCAGGAGGGGGGGGGGGCGATTTTAGCTTGATAAATAGAGAATGGAAAGAAAACCTAGGGCTATTTTGAGGCAAAACGTAAGTGGCTGACGCAGGCAGTAGTTTTCTCTCAATTTTTATTCACGAAAGGCACGGCGTGCCAACAGCTTATTCTATCTAGCTGTTCGAAATTGCCCCGCGCATCACAACCCTTGGTGTGGTCACATTACAGCTGTCTTCCACAAATATTCAGTAAGCATTAAACATTGTTTTAAGAAACGTCCTTCGCCAAAAATTGAAAACGTTTTTTCGCAGTTAAAACTGATGTGTGGGCATGTTCTGGAGGGTTCATAAAAAGAAACCACCACTGTTCATTGCGGGCGAAGTTGATTTGAAGTAAAACTAATTGAGGATCTAATGGATCTAATGGAACAGGCACCATCTGATGGTCGGGTGTAGTGTTAGCGGAGGCCGAGAAACGTACAACCGACACGTGTGGCGTTCAGTCTGAGAGTTGCTTTATTTTCGAATTTCTCTCCCCGACTCGCGCCCCCCTTAAGTCTTTCGTCAGGTGGGCCGGGCCTGCGCGCCGTCGCCGTCTCGCCATTGTCGGCTCAGGTTTCTTGTGCATCTAGAAGTAAACACACACAGCACAGTCGGGGCTCGTGCCGGCCCAGGAAGACACCAGCAACACTGTCGCTTCAGAGCTTTTAAAGTGGAAGCAGGCTCGTCTCGTGAAAGCGAGTGCGCGCGCTGAAAAAAAACCCCTTGTGCTTCATTGGTGCATTGCAAAAATATATACTTTGTGATAAGTCGCAAAGTGCTGTTCAGATGGAGCCCCGTTACGATCCACATCCTTCGCAGGTATCCCCTCGTGGGAAAGTGGGTGTAATTTTTTAGCTTGCCACATCTAAGGCTCTTGTTGCGGTTTGCCACTCGACTGTTGAATGAGAGAAGACTGGAAGTTGCTCAGGATTGCCGTCACAGTCCAAATTTGGTTAATCAGTGGAGCCAAGGTTAACGGTATGGGTCTATCAAAAATGTGGAATGCCTTTATCCGCTGTATCCGCCGCTCCACGTGTATCCGCAAAGCAGCAATCTCCTTTGTAGATTTCACTTCCTCAGGTGAGAATGTGCCACCCTTCAGGAACGGCGGCAGGTTCAATTTCACTCCCTTCTTTTCCAAGAGATCTTCGATGTGGAAGCCCTTATCTGCCATAACAGCATCTTCGTCGTCAAACTTAAAGTCTAAAAAACCACTCCTGATCACACACACTCTGTCTGAGCTGGATCCTGTGAAAAGCTCTGACACAAAGGCGACAAGGCCATTAGGCAGGACGCCGATGAGTCCCTTGAATGTGTTGCTTGACTTGTATGTGGAGTACGTTGTAGACTGTAGGGACAAGGATGATGGCACCTCGCACTGTATTTCCGTGGCGTCCAGGATTACTTGAGTCGATGAATACTTTTCCTTAAACTCGGGTGGCATTGTAGCATCTACAATTCTTCTAGGAGCCCACAGAGGTAACAGGCCTAGTTTGACATACAGGAAGTTAATCCACGATGTGCATATTCGGAACACAGTTGACTGGGCAATGCAGAACCTGTGAGCCAAATCATCTTCAAACAGGCCGAGGCGCAGTCGGACTAGCACCAAAAACAGCTCATTTTCCGTGCTTAGTTTTCTCTTCCGCCCTCGCGATGATCTGGGTTCACTGCTTTCTGCGCGTTCTGAACGTAGAACGTTGCACCCATCATCACCGGGGTTCAAGTAGACCAGAAGTTTCTTGAAGTGGTTGTAGCTTGGCAGCCCAGTGTAAAATAGCACGTCTTCGTCGCAGTCCTTGAACTGTTCCACTGTGAAGGGAGCCATTCGTTCTCTTTCAGCAGCAAGTTGGCAACTCAAGGACGCCTTTTCTAAGCCCAGTTGCCCGATGATTTTTTTTGCAGCAACAAGCTGCTCCTTGATTTGGCAACACTCGTCTCGGAGCCGCGCGATTTCGTTGTTTTTCTGTTTTATCGTTTCGGCCAAACGTGCATTTTCACCTTCAAGTGAGCTGTTGAGCCTAGTGGGTTCCTCTAGACCTACCGGTGCTGCCTCCACTTCATCTGGGCTATGCATAGGCTCATCACCTAGCACTCCTGGGCCTAGAACCGGGTTTTGGCCTCTTACTTGTGGTGGAGCACGTGGCTTTGGGGGGCTTCCGTTCTTTGTTTTTCTTGGAAAAAGCAAAAACTGACGGAACTGCCGAGTCCCGAAGGAGGCTGCGGCCACTGCAACGCTAGGTATAAAGTCCGATGACCTAAAATGCTTCGAGCAGACCTTCGTTGACTTGCCGACTTGAAATTCCGGGCCTTCATCCCTCTTGATCGCAACAATCCACTTCTTGTATATCATTGCATCTTTCGGAAAGCGGTGGAAGGATACCTACAAGATATAAGCAAACAAACATTCAGTGCGACGTCATGAGCTAGGTTTCTCTTAGCTGTTTAATTGTTGTTTACAAACACAGGCACTATCACAAATTCATCTCACAAAGAATAGAGGTCACACTAATACACGCATTGCAGGACTAATGATGCACTTGTAATGTGACCCCCCCCTCAGTTTTTTCTGCGCACACTCCCCTTGTCTAGCAGCCTTTCCTAGATATGGCCCTTCACAGCAAGCCTTAAGAGGCATTAGTCACTTGTGGACACTCGGGGAAATTTAAATCGGTTATTTATCTCCAGGTAGCTTCAAAGGTTTCTAGGAGCTGCGAGTCTAAGGCAGCCAAAAGGCAGAATCCCGTACAACTAAGTTATGGCTGCCTCCACAGCTGTATGTTTGATAATGCAACATGAAACATTAGTTATGGCTGCCTCCACAGCTGTATGTTTGATAATGCAACATGAAACATTTTTCAGGTGAGGTGAGTTGCAACACAACAAAACAGCTGCAACACAACTGAGTCGAAGAGACTAAAATGCAGAGAATGAATCCCGTCTCACGAATAAATGGGACTGCCGCGCTCTGTACTCATGCAGAACATCATTCAGTCAAGCCCTGGCGATACTCATGGTGCCAGTTTTCCAAACCCACGGCAGCGCGCCCCGCTATCTTTTCGATTTTATTTCGTTGGTAAAGGAAAATCAGTGAGAGAGGACCGAATGGAAAAGTTGCGTCCGCGCACGTTGGGGGAACTGAAGTTAAGCGCCTGAGCAGATACTTTTCTGTTCGAAAGTGGGCATAGCCCTCATCTTCCGAATGACAGTTTTATTGCTGCGCGGTAACCGTACTTGCGGACACAACGGAGCCTGAACGCGGACAAGCAACCGAGCTGCCTTTCTAGGATGCGTGTACGGCATGTTACTCGGAGTAGCGGAAGCTCTACACGTCTCTGTGCGCAATCACCTTCAAAAATAACATTTCTACGTCGTCTACCTACATGGTGTAATCTCATTACAAAACAGCCCGTCCTAACAATTCGGTTCTATCACACTAGTTACCCCAACAGCAGCGGCGTACTCTCCACTCGACTGCAGGGAATCACCGGGGCTCTTCGATTTACCATCTCGGACTCACCGCGGATAATCCGCAGGTAGTCCGAGGATTCCTCGAAGCCATAGGGAAATTCGAATGCCGGACAGCTTCTCGGCAAGTCCGCGGTGAGTCCGAGACGGTAAATCGAAGAGCACCACTGTCGTGGAGAGGGCCGACGTAGTGAAAACACCTAGCCGCAAAGCTGACAAACCTATAAAAACACGGCCTGTCTGCGTAACACAGAAAAATGGTTAGTCCTGCATTGCTCTCGTGCAGCCCGTGCACCGCGGAGATTCATGCAACCTAGAATGTGCCCATAAAGCTACTGCACGCCATACCCTGTTTTGCGTTTAAATGATCGCTGCAAAAACGTAATTCATGCCACATACCTTGCTCCCATCGCCGTCTGTGACTCCACGCTGCTTGCACAGCGGTACACAGCAGTGTACTGGCATTTCGCCAGCAAAAAAATCTGACTGCGACAGTCGAAGCGCGTACGTTCGCATGCGGGTCGCCCGCGCGTAGTGGTCGAGCCTCGCCAGCATCAAAATGGCGGAAAGGGTACCTGCTGCGTTCACTAGATGGCGCTGTTAATTTCGCATATTTAAGGTCCCTCTATTTTTCAAAGGTAGCGCAAACCATTGTCCGAAAAGGAAAGGGAGAATGTCCTCCCCGCCCTCTGCGTCTCTCCTCTCTTCTTCGCCCTTTTGTGCTCCCTTATTGGACCAGACCCGACACGTGACCAGTTCTCTCCGATGACCCCTCTGCCTCTTGCTCTGGCGCCGGAAAACGACGCCATTATTGGGCGTAGAAACACCACCGCACGTGCGCGCTGTACGTGAGCGCAGGCTCCTTATAGCTTTTTGCAGTTTGAAAGACGCCATCGGCTGCAGCCAGATGCCAACTTGTTGCGCTGTTGGATGCTCGAACAGCATTGCCAAGGGTGACAAGCTTTTTGTTGTTCCTCGTGGAAAGGAAAACGTCAAACGGCGAGCGATATGGCTCCATCGTATCGGGAGAAAGAACTTCGATTGCCAGGACGGGAGGCTAAGCTAAGGCTCGATACTGATGCCTAAGTTAGACGAAAAAAAAAGCGGCATGACATTATCGGCCACGCTTTCTCGCACACAATATTTACAGCGAAATCCTTAGTGTTCGCAATTTACTAATTGTTTTGCGAAAATTTTACTGCAACGTTCGAGAAAAATATTTTTGCAAGGTCTCTGTTTTCTCGCTCAGCCCGTAGATTTTACAAAATTTATTTGCCAAAAGTCGTTAAAAACTTACTCTGAGAAAGTCGGAGCTGTTTTTTTTTTAGCGCTCATTTTTTTAGTGCTCATAAATAGAGGATGGTCATGAGATGTGTACGATAAAGAAAGAGACATGGCAAGTAAGTAGCATCGATTGATGAGCATAATTTACTTAGCAATATGCTGCAAGGCTGCCCGTACGCAAACTATAATTTTAAACGCATGCTTGTTCTCTAACCCTCCAATTTTTTCTCCTGAACTATATGTTTATTTGAAGCGGGTGTAAGTTTTTATTCGTTGTGTCGGTTTGTATATTTTTTTAAAATTTATCCACATTTCTCAGTGTGTCTGATTCAGTGTTACTGATATTCTGTGTTCAATAATAATTATTATAAGACAGTTGCTGCATGTTTCTCTTTGATGCGCTTTATTATTTTGTTGTGGTTTTGACCAAACTTTTTTAAGTACACATTTGACTTGTAAATAAATAGGCACCTATTCAGTGCAAGGACACCATCCTGTTTTCGTCGCAGTTCACATTTTTGTTTCCGCAAGAAGCAAAATGGTTTGCAGCGCACTTCCGCCGTATTTCGTTAGGCAAATTGCACAGGGTGTATTGGAGGATGTCTGTATATTTCAGAAACACTTCACGGACGATCAGTTCGAGCCAGTCATCCTTGCGAGAAATGGCTGCAAGAAGCTAAAGCCTAATGCGCTGGGAATGCACGCTGGGGATATTTAGCAAATAAGTGCCTCCGCCGTGTTGTGTGTTCATAATTTGATGTAGCGTCTGATTTTCCAAAATGCGTCTTGTGAACAAACATCACGGTATCCGAAAAGAAAAACGGCAGCTGTAAAGACTTCCTAGGATTGCGTTTAACAGAACTGCCTCTTGTTCACCTGGTGCGAGCGACGCATCCCACATTTATGAAGTCAAATACAATGCACAAATGCTAGGTTTTCACGTTGTCAAAACAGGTCCCAAGTCCAGAAAGCTGTTCGCGCGTAAGGTGCCCGCAATGGGATTTCTTATATATGCCGGCACCAGTGTGCGATTTGTTGCTTACAAAACGCGAAACGATAGCTAAGGTACCGACCAACCACAAAGTATTTTTACTACACATCTTACGTACGAACAGCTGTGTGAGTCTGCGCCCAGAATTGTCGCATTTCCAAGCAAGCGCTTCGACGCACCGCATGCGGGCCGGGCGCGTCTTGCGAGTCTCGCCCAATAATGGCGGCCGGGAGTGACGGGCGAGGAGGAAACGGCGCTGAGAGGAGGAGTTTGCGCTACCTTTGAAAAATAGAGGGACCTTACGCATATTGCCTATTCTACACTTCTGCCACGAAATATTTAGTGCGGTAAAGGGACAGACAACCGCTCAGAACACGAACTGAGGTAACTTCACTAAAGAAAAGATTGTTCTTGTGTTGGCTGAAACAAACCCTGTTTCTTCCATTAAACATCGGTTTATATTGTTATTTCTTCACTAAAGCTGCAAAAAATGACCACTGGCACCCCACGTGGCAAGGAAACGAAGATGCATATGATCCCCACCACGTGACCTGTTAGGGCCTATCCACGCGCTACCCGCACCGCACGTGGCGGGACACCTGCCGCACGCAAGCGGAGGGCGAAAGAGCGAATCGGCGACGCTCTTTCGTCACAAGCAGCAGCTAAAATCGGCTTGGCCGCTAGGACAATGCGGTTTTGATTATGGAATCATTGCACTGACGTCTGTGGTGCAGCTGTGTAGGCCAGATAAGCTTCTGATGTTGGCTTCAGCACAGGTGTGGTGCAATACACGCGAAAAACAACTTGGCAAAGCATGTAGCAGTATGTCGTTCTTGACGTAGTATTGTAGAGCATTTCCATCACTGGCAGTATAGACTTGGTGTGGCTCCATATGTAGCACCTGCCCCTTTCCCGGCAGTCGCATGCTATTACGCTCACTGTGCCAGTGCAAGATTGCGCCAAAACTCATAACGTGCCCAGCGTTACAGGTGCTAAGGTGGCAAATCACTTAATCAAATTCCAACCGTTTCTAAAATTTTATTACTGTTCGTACCTGTACATCTACTATACTCGTTCTTATTCCCGGTTATGGGAATCAACAACCATCATATAATGGAGGTTGGGTCAGCACATCTTGTGGGAAGAAAGGGTAAATAAGGTTTTATGGGAGTTTATTGTGCCGCTCTCTATGGAATTATAAATTTCACTGTCTCACAAAAAATGAAATATTCTTGTTCTAAAAGATACACACCCTTTTCTTGCGTGGTTCTTCCTCCACAGAAACTTATATGAGCCTCGGTAAAGGTTCCCTCATTTTTTTTTATCTTTCCATGCATTTATTGTATGGTGTCTAAAATGAAGAGTACTACTGTGTTGCATATTTGTGCAATCAGAAGCGTAGAGGTTTGATCATGCCATTTCGCGTATATATAATTTCCACTATCTAAGAGCATGCATGCATAGCGAAAGTGGGCTGGCAAGAAAGAAAGAACGAAGAAAATGAATCTCGGTCTCGGGCAGCAGTGGACCCACCTTCGACTATTCTGTTACCGTGACAGTGAAAGTGTGCTGGCTGGCGCCGACATGGTTTCTCGACTCCGGGGAAATGATGCCAAATGCAGTGTGGTGACAGACATTTAGCAGACAGTGAAAGGGCAGACGCTGCTTGGAAAGTGGACTGAGAGGATTCCATGCACTCTACCGTTTTTTAACCAACTGTATACCTTTCATGTCATTCTCATTCTTTTAGCCATCTTATGTATTTTACGCACATTTAGTGCGCAGACTTTTAAGGCCCCTTTACAGCCAACTCACATCAACATTGATCGTACATTACATCATGTCCTGTTTTCTTCGACTTAGAGAAGGCGTATGACACGACGTGGCGATACGGGATTCTTAGAGACCTTGCGGACATGGGAATTCGTGGAAGAATGCTAAACTGCTTATGTGATTTCCTTTATAATAGAACATTTCAAGTACGTCTCGGCACGGTACTCTCTCGAGTATTTGTCCAAGAAAATGGCGTGCCACAAGGTTGCATTTTGAGTACAACACTCCTCATAGTCAAAATGAACTCCATCAACAAGGTCATACCTCCCACAGTCATGCACTCCATCTACGTTGACGATCTTCAGATCGCCTGTCGGGCCTCCAGCCTATCATCCTGTGAAAGGCAACTGCAAATAACAATCAATAAGCTTACAAAATGGGCTGACCAAAATGGTTTTCGTTTCTCGGCACAAAAAACTACCGCAGTTCTTTTCACGCAAAAACGTGGATTGTACCCTGACCCCGCTCTTAAACTAAACAACATTGAAATTCCGGTAAAACAATACAAATTCTTAGGAGTTACATTTGACCAAAAACTCAACTTCCTTTCTCATATAAACGCACTAAAAGTTAAGGCAAATAGAGCACTCAACCTTCTGAAGGTGTTATCTCATAAACACTGGGGTTCCGATCGACTCTGCCTGCTGCGCATCTATCGTTCCATCGGGCGCAGTATCTTGGATTATGGTTGTGTCGTCTACGGCTCGGCACGGGAGTCTTACATTCGGCGTCTTGACCCTGTGCACAATCTCGGCCTACGTCTGTCCAGTGGTGCTTACAGAACATCGCCTGTGCAAAGTCTATACGTAGAATGCAACGAGCCTTCTCTGTGTCATCGAAGAGCACTACTAACCTTGTCATATGTTTTAAGGATAAGGTCGTCACCTGAACACATCTGCTACGAAATTGCCACACAGTGTAACTCGCGCTTACACTACCTAAACAAACCGAACCTAATCAAACCACTTGTCCTGCGCTTCGAGGAACATTGCCACATTTATGCCATCCCTGAAGGAGCACTACACGTCGCTATTAAACCACCAAGACTGCCGCCATGGTTCGACCTGTCACAGCTTTGCAAGTTTTCATTAAGCCGTTTCAACAAAAAAAGCACTCCACCAGAACACATAATTCAAGAATTCTATACACTTCAGCACGAATATAAGGATTACGAAGAATTTTACACATATGGCTCAAAAACAGAAAACCATGTGGGTATTGGGATCGCGACAGCGGAAAGTGCAGTTTCGGTGAGAGTACCTCGTAGTTTTTCCATTTTTTCAGCTGAAGCTTATGCCTTGAGTGAAGCAGTTCGGAAAATCATCACTGGCAAATACAAGAAAGCAATCATATACACCGACTCACTAAGCACACTAAAAGCTCTACATATAAAATCCGAATGTGAGCCATTAGTGGGTGACATTTTAAACATGGTATACTTAAACAGCCAGGCTGTTTCGATCCGTTTCTGCTGGGTCCCAAGTCATGTTGGGATACCTGGAAACGAAAAAGCAGATAAGTATGCTTCATTGGCAGCGCACAAAACAGCAGCCAATGTGAAAATTCCCCCTTAAAGACATCCAGAGAACAATTCGTCTAGCTCTACAAGCGAAATGGCAACAACAGTGGGACACATGCACGAATAACAAGCTCCACATGGTGAAGCCCGTACTTGGAGAATGGAAGACGTGTCGTCACCAGGAACGGTTTGTTGAGGTCATATTAGCCCGACTCCGTATTGGGCACACACACCTGACCCACAACTTTTTACTTAAAAATGAACAACAACCAACATGTGAAAAATGTCAAGAACCATTGACAGTTATACACATACTCATCACATGTCCCCACATTGAAACGTACAGACGAAAATATTTTGGCCAACTATACAAACAACAAACGCCTTTTCACCCTGCTCTACTTCTTGGAGATGATCCGCTTGTACCCTTGTCTTCTGTGCTGAACTTTTTAAAGGAATGTGACTTTTTAAATAAGCTGTAAACGACATCATTTCACCGTTTCATTACCTATAACCTTGTGTCTGGCGCAGCATAGCCTCAGCTGCTTTTGCGCCATAAAAAAATCAAATTAACTAACTAACATCATGTCCTGGCGCTCTTTGGCCATCATTGGCCCTTGCGCCATTAAACACTATATATCAATCAATCAATCAATCAACTTTTATATAATACAGTTTGTGTTCGTGAAGGAAAGAAGTCGAAATTTAAGGGCTTGTTTTTGCCTTGTTGGACACAATATTAATGAGAACTAACAGACAATGATTCCAAGGAAAGTATAGGGGATATTATTAGTAGTAATCTTAAAGGGATACTGAACAAAAATAGGAAAAACTGACGAAAACATCAAAATTCTACTCTGAAGATGCCACTGTTCCGATAAATAGAGTTTAATTCACGTATTTTTGAAGAGTTGGCTGTATTTTTGGTAGATTGTCAGCGTGTGGTGGTCGCGCACGAGCCGTGACGTCACATTCTTCGAGGCTCATGCAGGGAGCATGTGTTCTTGTCCTTTTCCTTTTCTCGACCTCTTCTTTCATCCCACTCTCCCCCTTCCATAAAAGCTCTGGTGTTTTACCCCAGCAGGGAGCGTTGTCGCTGCCGGTGCTGTTTGTTGTGGTTCTGCGAACCGTAGCTGAGCGGGTCCAGAGAGATGGCAACGGCTGGCATTGTTGGCATGACTGTTTTCGGTGTGTTGTAAAGTTACCAAACGTTATCTCCTTCCTCTAGTTCACGGCGCAGCCGCTGGATGTGGCAGTTTGTGCAAAAAAAAAGCATTAACTTCGTTATTTTCCTCTATTTTCTGCTTGAAATGAAGGTTGTGTTTATCGTTTTCAGCACCATATCTTTCAATTTGGCTGCAAATCTTGGCAGCAAATTTTTTTTTTCAGTATTCCTTTATGTAAATGTGAAAGAAAAGTGGACGGAAAGATGACTTCCCGCTGGCAGGGACCCAACCTGCGACCTATGAGTAATGCGTCCAGTGCTCTAGCAACTGAGCTACAGTGGCAAGTCACCTCCCCGTCTACATCATGGGGTATATATGTGCATTCAAAGAAATACTGACACGAATTTAAAATATTTTCGGATTGTTGCTCTAAATGAAAACACTGGTGTCAAGAACCCTAAAGATAGTACTGTGGTGCCTGGGAATGCACCGAATAAAAAAAAAACTTTCGGTTTCAATATCTAGGGGGTGGCTTCTCAGTGACGTGTCATTGCAGTGTGATGTCACAGGGAGATGGCAACTTGACACTTACTAGCGGCGGATCCGTCATCTGCTCGTGATGATTTAAACGACGAGTGAACTGTCATCCCGTGACCCCAACAGTCATTTCTGCGATTTAGGCTGCACACCGGACACAGAGTTCGCAAACTCAGTGGAACTGTGTTTGTCGGGATGAGGTCAATGCTCAGCGATGAAAACTCAACAATCAAAGTTAAATATTTTATGCGCGTTGTCCGACTCCGGTTTGTGTAGTGTTAATGACGCATACCAAGGAAACGAAGGTCTCTTTAATCACATTCCAAAATCGTGTCCAGGACTCCTTTAAACCTGGGAGTGGTTGTCACTGCCACTAGTAGCCATGATGGCAAACGTGAAACACTCTCTTTTTCTGCCTGTTGATGTCACGTAGCACGTGATCTTACTACGAGCTGGTAGCTGACAAATAATCCCTCACAGTGAATGAAGGAAAGAAGGGGAAATTTAAGTGCTCGGTTTTTTTTTTTGTTAGACAGTATTAATGAGAACTAACAGACAATGATGTCAAGGAAAAGCATAAGGGATGTTATTGTGAATTTAAATGTGAAAAAAAGAGAAGTGGTTGAAAAGATAACTTGCCGCTGGCAGGGACCGTACCTGCGACCTTTGTTAACGCGTTCGATGCTCTACCACAGTGGTTCCTCAGCCATGGATGTGTCGGGGACCCCTTGTGGACTGGTGGAAGTGATGGGGGACCCCTTGCAGCGGAGGGGGGGGGGGTACGTAGGTAAATTAACACAACTGGAGCGTGAAACAGGCGCCTTTTATTCCTACCAAAAACATCAAACAAACGTGTCACATCACTTCATTTTGGACAGTTCATCAATACGTGGCACAGTCGCGCTTAAACAGAGTTGCATATCTGCAGCCACATTCAACCTGTTTCGGTATTTACTTTTCAAGTATGCAAGCCTGGAAAAAGCATGCTCGCATGCATACATCGTTGAAAACTGTAACAGAAGCTTTACAGCCATCTCATGGAAAAGGGGGGAACATTTCTGCAGTCCCCAACCAAAATGCCTCAAGGCTCACAGTGGCAAACTTTGCCTTCATCACTGTGTTTTCCTGGAGCTCCATCAGCTCATTTTCAGCTTCGTCACATTCATGTGTAAAGCAAGCTACGTCAGCCTCAAAAGGGGTCACAAGCCATGTGTCTGGGGCAGATTCTGGGAAGTAGTCCTTAATGTGGCACCTTAATGTGCTCAGATGGGACCGTGATTGTGGCTCTGTCACTTCCAGATACTACCCCAGAGCCTGCAAGACCACCGAGCAGCTTAAAAGAAGAATAGTCGCCTCTGTTTACCCGGCTCAACCAACTTTGAAGCTTTTTACAAAAGCCTCTCACCTTGTCCCCAGAAGAGACAACATTAGTGCCCATCCCCTGCATGCTGCTGTTTAGATGGTTCAGGTGCTCAAACAGGTCACACAGATAAGCAAGCTTTGCCACAAAAGAAGAGTCCTGAAAAGGATCTCCGAGTGCCCTATCTTCTGCCAAAAAAAGACTCAGCTCCTCTCTAAGCTCGAACACCCTTGCGAACTCTTTTCCGCGCGACAACCAACGCACCTCGGTGTGCAGGAGCAGGTGTTGGTGCTCGGCACCCATCTCCTCGCACAGTACCTTGAAGAGGCGACTGGCCTTAGGCCTTGCCTTTACACTGTTCACGACTTTGACAACATGTTGCATAACACTCGCAAGCTCTGGACTCAACTCCTTTGATGCCAAAGCTTCCCTATGAAGCATACAGTGTGTGAATGCTACTGCACTGTTCACTTTCTTAACGAGTCCTAAAAAACCTACAGAGTTTCCAACCATGGCTCGAGCGCCGTCGGTGCACACAGCTGCACACATTTCCCAACGAAGACCGCGCGAAACAAAAAAATTGTTAATGGCATCGAAAATATCTTGACCTCTCGTTGTGGTCTCGAGTTCCAGACAGCAAAGAAGTTCTTCGGCAATGACAAGAGTTATTCACAAAGCGCACAAACACTATAAGCTGTGGGCTCCCGGATATGTCGCAGCTTTCATCGACGGCGAAGGAAAACTTCCCAGCGGACTTCAATTTATCAATTACTTGGTCCTGCACATCGGACGCCATTTCTCCGATTCTCCGTGCCACGGTGTCGTTCGAGCACGCTATTTTGTCCAGTTTTTTCACATGCTCTTTCCCTATGACAGCACCGACGACGTCCTTCATGCAGGGCATAAGCAGAGTCTCGCAGATAGTGTGAGGCTTCATCTGTTTGGCCACGTGGTAGCTGAGCATGTAGCTTGTACGCTGAACCGAACCTACAAACACTGCATCGACAGTCTAAAACTGGTGCCTTAACCGGTCGCCTTCCCCACCCCGCGACGCGTTGTATACATGTGGAAAGTCGATGGCACATGCACTAAAGCGAACCAACAAAATCTGCCAGCTAACCGCGAGGCCGGAGCCTCGCCGATCAGCGTACGCACATCGAACATAACGCATATCGAGGGTCGCGGCTGCCGCGAACCTCGTATGCGCAACTAATGTAAAGCACGTCGAACAAGCATTCGGCGACCGATCGAGGCTCGCTGCCGCAGCGAACATCGTATGCGCAACTAACGTAAAACTGTGTTATGATAATTTCGACCTCACCTTGTTTGGATTATCCAGCTTTTGGGATTCCAACTGTCGTTTCTTGGTTTCGAAGAACTCTATGTCCTTGTCTCGGTAGCTTGGATGCTTTGTCCGGAGATGGCGTGTCAACTTCGTCGGCACCATGGAGCTTAGAGCGAGTACTTCAACGCACAAAACGCATTGCGGTTTGCCGCCGATATTGACAAAGCCAAACTTCACATAACTTTCTTTGTAGCCACGTAACTTGGACATGGCTACGCGACTCAGACGAACACGTAGCTTCGCGACCCTAGGCCAACCGGGTGAGACTGCACGGCACAGCCACTGATGCCAGGCGAAAATGGCGATATGATAATGCGGCTGCGGGGCACCGAGACACGTGGTTCGGGAAGGTGTGGGGAAGAGGGAAAGGAGGTGATCGAGACGACCTTGTGCGGATTGCGGATCGCTGCGGCAGTTCCGGGAGCAGGTCCCGGAACTCCATATGAGTCACGGCCGGACTAAACTCCAAAAAATGTTAAAAAAAAAGCGGGTGAGGGTTTCGCGGATCATAGGAATGGCTTCGCGGACCCCCATTTTAGAACCACTGCTCTACCAAATGAGCTACAGCGGTGGCCATCCCCATGTCTACTTTCCGAAGAATGTGGTTCCGGCACTCAATAGTTTCAACTCGCTGGTTTCCATACGGAGCTGCTAGGTGCTCGAATCTCCATCAGCTATAAGTCTGGTATACTTGATATCATGAAGCTCAACGCTATTCTTGACGCCTTCAACGATAATACTTTGCTCCATGCTGGTTGAGCTTCCGTGCCAGTTCTCGCGCTGATGTTTCGGAGTCGCACCTTGCGGAGTCCAGGTACACATTGCGCACATCTTGTTTTTCACGCCAGTGTAAAGGACTTTTCCAGTTCTGTGGCCAACGATGGCAGCCAGAAAATGCAATACAAATATCAGCCACGAAATTACTCTACGCAATGCACAGCCAGTCACTAAACAAAATAAGCATTTTGAGACGTAAGGTAAACTTCTTGCTACTATAGTGCTGTTTAGTAGTGACCTCTGCTCAACTTCACATATTTTCTCAAGAGTTTCACATAGCCTTGCTTCCACGCTTGTTCGCCATACATCCTACTCGCATTGTGATACCAAACTCGCAGTATAGTGGCTTACTTGTAATAAACAAAATCAATAATCAAATTATTAGTTAAATGCCACTTTACATATACTAGTCGATTATGAAACTCAAGATCGATCGTAGTGCTGTATTTATAGTTCTAACTTCGCTTGCACAATAGGCAATACAAGCAAAGCCAGTTTACTAGAGGGGACATCTGGGCGAGTCTGGGAGCCAGCCAGTTTTCATTGAACCCTCACCCTTGTCAGTTAGCTTTCCTTGTAGCTAACCTGGCACCTTTGCTTCCCTCGTGATAAGGACTCGAGTCTGAGGGTGAGTTACACAATGGCAGTGCACATGCAGTCTTTTCAGGTGGACAGATGCACTTATCAACACGAAAAATCAACGCCTCGCCGAACCCGATGAAGTTTTCGCTTGTAAAAAAAAAAAAATTCGCCTGACACCTTCTCATGTTACGGCAGAAAATATGTAAGTGCTTTGCTGTGAACTAACCAGGTTGTGCTACGCTTTGCGCAAGCAGACTAAATTTCCTCTAGAGCATATGTATGTTTTCCTGATCTCGAGCAGTTTTATGTTTAGGGTACTTTATAGCCGGGTTGCTTGCCTAGGCGCAAAAAAAAGATAGCTTCGTGTTTTCGCTGGTCGTTTCATGGCCGCGCTCGCGGGTGCGCCATTGTGGCGATAAGGAATGGATATATGAAAACATGACACGTGAAAACTTTATGTGCGAAGAAAATATTCAGAAACGTTGCCGTGCTATTTGCCAACAATTGTAATATCATTTGGTCACAAAACGCAGTTTTTGTATTAAATCATAGTTCAAGTTATTTGTGCACTCACCACGCCTGATGGAAGCATCATACTTGTTCTTGCACGATCTCTGACCAAGCACCATCGGCGATGACTGTTATCGTGTACACCATCACTGTCTATATCGCCGCACTCTCTTGCCAGCCTTGCTTCTTCGGCACCCGCCTTCATTTCCTCCCAGGCGGCTTGGGTGATAACGTCTCCGTTATCTTGTATTTTCGCGTAGGTGTCCGATGACATTCCTGAAATATCCATGGATGCTTACAGCTCGTTGAGGTTCGAAAAACCGCATCCAATGGACATTATTCCATGCACTGCAGCTGTGTTAATATCACCACAGCCGCCCGAGGTTTGAGCGTCAGGTGGCGTATTTGTGTGTATGACATCTTTTCTTCGGCACATCCTGCATACAAGAGTCAGGGAGCTTCGAAGACCTTGCCTTCTTTCAGACAAACAGTCCATGTCCGCCAAGGTGCAATGGAAAGGAACGTGGAGGGTGACCTTTTGCAAGCTGCTCAAGAAGTGCTGAATTTCAACAATCCGGCGTCCTTGAATGTCAGCCTCCACTCTGATATTCTTGTCTGTAGAGCACAGCTCACATCTCCTCTTGCACTTATCGGTGAAGAGGACAAGGAACTTCCCGACACCTCTGCTTCTTCACTGAGGGCTTAGTCGTCTGCACAACACTGTGGCGTCCTGGCGCTGTGCTTGCCTACCGTTGGAGACGAGGGATCTTCATATGAATGGGAAGGATCACCGCCACAATGAGGAGGAGATGGATTATCTACAGTACGCCTTTTCCTGAGGTTCGCAATCGTTGTCGCTGGCTGCTTACGTCTGCCGTACTTGGTCTTGGCTGGCATTTTCCTCTGGCGTGATTCATGCACACAGGGAACAATGTTGGTATCGCGTGCTGCTACTGCACAACTGCGCACAAACACGTCGCAAGATGACGAAAACATCGTAGCCTGTAAGTCGAACTTTTTCGTCGCTTACGCTCAGCCCTGCGTAAATGTAGCGTCCCGAGACAGTGCTAGGGACTGCATATCTTTCGCGTTTTTGACGAGCGCGTCTTGATGAAACGTGGTCAGCTTGGCTGCAAAATGATGGCGAAGCCAAGTGGACGCACCTTCACGCTCCGATCAGTTGGCTTCAGAAGTGGAGCAAGAAATGCGTCCGAGGAGGTTGGCTTGTGGACGCTGGACGTGCACGCCCGTTAATTTTTCTGTTTTCCAATGAACACAACAAAAAATAAAATGAAAAGTGCGCTTAAAAGACAATGTGATATGAATGCGAGGAGTTAGCGGCTTCAGAGGAGGTTGTCTTGTGGACGCTAGGCCGGCTCCCTTCTTTCTTTTTTTTTTTTGCATCATGTTCAGAGAAAACGTTGACCGTGTTTTGAGGTATTCTTGGGGAAGTTTCAAGCAGCGCTACTTTTCGCACGCGGAATGATTAAAATTTTAGTGTCCTGGTGAGATTTACACACCTACAGTGTAATCGAACTTCCCTCTTTTTTGTGGTGTGTAAGTGCTGCCATCTATGAACAGAAAAAGTTCAAATCTGTGTTGCTTTGGAGCTGGGGAGCCCTCTTAAGCTTCTTCAAGTGTTACCTTGAACAATCTCACATTATCGGCCTTTGTAATTGTCAATGACTGCACCTGTATCCAGACTGCCGATGCCGCTTATTCAGTTCTCCAGAACAGTCCTGTAAATTATCTCCCTTGCTATCCATGGCTTTTGATATCCGTGTAAAAATTTCTGAATTCGCTCTTTGTAATATTTTGTTGTTTGGCATTCAATAGTTGTATATTCTGTCACTGAATAGTTTCTCGTGGCTGTATTCCTTTTTTCTCTATGTAGGATACCCACCTGAGTGCATGAATCCTATGGATATCTATATGTTCATTTTTTAAGTGGCCAGTCTGGTACACTTGGTAGCACACCCATGTATGTGAAAAATAGTATGTTTGTAATGTGCGTGACAGTATATTCGTGCAGAAATGTTCCCTTGTCATCGGCAACTGCAGGCATACAGACGAAAAACCTTACAAATGCTCATCGTGCCCTGCGATGGTCATGAAGTGTAGCACTCTGCAATTCCATATGTTGAACACTGGTGAACAAATGCACCACTGTGCTACTTGCTGCGGTCTGTGGTTCGCGAAGAAAGCAAACGTTGTGCAACAAAACCGGACCCAGTAATTGTTTCGATGCCATGTATGTACCCGCAAATTTTTCCAGAGTGATGACCTGCTGTCTCATATCCATATGTACACCGTGGAGAAGCTGTACGTGTGCCACCCGTGTCTTGCTATATCAGCCGACTCACGTGTAAAATGTTTGGGTGCCGTAATGGGCCAATGTTTCCCAGGAAGATCACCTCCAGTCTCATAACCATACGCACACCGTTGAGAAGCCGTACGTGTGCCACCTGTGTCTTGCTATATCAGCCTACTCATGTATAAGATGTTTCGGTGCCGTAATGGGCCAAAAAGTTTCCCAGGAAGATCACCTGCAGTCTCATAACCATACACACTCTGTTGAGAAGCCGTACGTGTGCCACCCGTGTCTTGCTATATCAGCCTACTCATGTATAAAATGTTTGGGTGCCGTAATGGGCCAATGTTTCCCAGGAAGATCACCTCCAGTCTCATAACCATATGCACACCGTTGAGAAGCCGTACGTGTGCCACCCGTGTCTACCCGTGTCTTGCTATATCAGTCGACTCACGTATAAAATGTTTGGGTGCCGTAATGGGCCAAAGTTTCCCAGGACCTGCACTCAGCGCGTTCACGCTGAGTGGTTCAGGACAACGGATTCATTGGTGGAATTTCTTTGGAACAGTGTTCGGCCGACCTTGCCGCGAAAAAAAAAGTGCCCGGCCCAAAAGACTGACGTGGTCTTTCTTGGTGGATATGTTCTCCCGGACAAGCACCGCAGTATGCTCAAACTAGGTCCAAAATTTTGTTTCGAGCCCCAGCTGACGGTGCTCGATAAGCTGGCTCTGTCTCGCAGCATCTCTCATCGACTTCCCGACCCGGAGCGCCCTTCCTGCCAAAGGACACTCGTGGCCGCCTTGAGCCAGCATCCAGGTAGGCCGCGGTCGTCTGGCCGGTTAAAACCTCTGGTGGACTGTTTCGTGCAGAACAATCTTAGGCTTTTACAGTCGGACAAGGAAGGTTCCTTTGTTGTGCTGTCCGACATGATGTTTTCTGAAAAAGCCGCTTTTGCTATTAATAAGAACTTCAAACCGGCTTCAATCAAATCTGCTCGTGTTAAAAAAGAGGCTCTAACCCTCATGCATGAAATAGGTCTTGAGCGTCTCGCCCCGTCGATTGAAAAAGCAAGAGGACACACTCAGCATTTTCTTTAGCGCAAAAACGCATAAAGTCGACATTCCTTTCCGCTCCATTGTCACTGAGCGCCATTCCTGGCAAGAAGTTGTTTCCGGTTACCTTCAAAAGCATCTTTCCTCCCTACGTATAGAAGATCCCTTCATCATACCTAGTTCTAGCCATCTTACTGAGTACCTGTCCTCCCATAACCCTGGCTCTTGTTCAGTTGCTAGTTTTGATGTAGAAGACCTTTTTTAATCTACGCCTCACGACAAGCTTATGGCTTCAGTAAAACAATGTATAGCCGAAGACAACGACGAACTTGCGTTTAGAAACAAGTGTGGTACAACTACAGATTCAGAGGTTTCAGAGATTCAACAAACCAAACTGTGACATACGTACCTCAGTGCCAACAGTTGCAAAGGGCACTGAATTTCCCTCCTCAGAAGCTTTTTTGTGGCACATAGCTGCACCATCTTCAGGTGAAGGTGGCACCAGCACTTCATCTAAAAATCTCTCACAGCTTTTTTCTGGAGTGTTGTGCACTCTAGAAAGGACTGTACTTGAGCTGTACTTGACTAGTTGCAAGTTGTCCATTCTTCTCTGGTGGTGTGCCAACCTTACTGCACCGCATTTGTTCTGCATGAAGAAGGTTCATGAAGCTAATGCTGTGTACATGAAGGAAGACTGCTCTTGACACAAAGCACTATACGAAGTGCACAATTAATTATGCACAGAATGCTTCCTGCTGAGTGAACCAAGCAATCAAACCAGTGATTGAAAAGTATGAAACTACACGTGTTTCAAAAATTTTGTTGCACAGTGCTTTTTCCAGCATCTCAATGCGCTCATGCAGTCTTTTGTTCTCCTCCCTCAGGTTCTCCAGCTCATTGTCATCCTTGGCACACAGAAGTTGCATGTTCCTTATTTTGAAGCGCTCCTCTTGCATGCTTCACATTGGTTCCTTGACAGCCTGCACACACCAAAACAGTTACATTGACCAAACTGCTTATCTAATCGAAAGGGACCATAATGACTGCAAAAAAAAGTAACATACACATTACTTAAAAAGATTTTTGAGAGGACAGTGTTTAAACAATTACCGCTCTCCATTAAATCAGTGGCTGTACTGTTGCACCACTGAGCTCAGTAGCATAGGCTCAGCCGATGGGGGGAACAATTTAAAAACATGCATTTACCATGCATCAAGTGCATGTCCCTCGCAAACACAAGGTGGTAAGCGCGGCTTGTAGAACGGGTGTTTTTCTTATAAAATACATTGTCTCAAAGGCAGAAGAACGTCAACATGTGGGACAAATGGCGTGGTTAACTGCGCTGCGACCCCGTAAGCGCTAGATGATCGGGCGAATTTCTTCACCTTCACACTGTCGTCTGACCAAGTCGGATGTATTAATTGCGCCCAGAAAGCCATCATCATCCTCTCCTTCCTGAGTTGCAGATTCAGTGGGCCATGTGTGAAGCCGGAAATTTTCCTGGGGAGATCACCTCCAGCATCATACGTGTTCGCATACCAGTGAAAAGTTGCACGTATTCGACCTCTGTCTATGTGCATTCTATTCTACATGGTTACACTGAAAATCCACTTTCTTATCCAAACTGGTAAGCTACCTTATGGCTAGAACATATGTGGGCAGGCTTTCACAGCCATAAGCATTCTTGTCTGGCATAAGCATATTCGCTCACACATAAAAAAGTTCGGTTGCCAGTCCTGCGGTCGCAAATTTTATTTCTAAAGAAACACTAAAAACACATGTTCATGCAAAAAAAAGTCCTGTCGCTGCGACCAAAGTCTTCCTGAATTCCTGCACAATGGTGCGCTAAAAGGGCATTGTTTATGCCGCGTTCGTGTGGAGCTCCCCATAGCAAAATCAAGGGCTGTTATATCTCAGAATCAATTCAACATGTTGCTCAATTGGTCACTCAACTGCTCCATCACTGCCATTGTTGCTTATGCTTAGTTCTCCAGAACAGTCCTGCATTAGGTCATCATCACTGCCATCCATGGCTTTGGTTTCTGTTTTAACATTTTTGATTTTCTGTTTGCAGTGCCATGTTTTGGCGTTCTTTGGTTGGAGATCTTTATAGGGGTTATATAAGACACAGATCCGCGCTTGCAAGACTGTTCTGTATTTGGGTGCTAGTGGAGTGGCCGTCACTCGCTAACACTACGCCGCATGCAGCCCTTTCAGTCAGAGCTGGTCCCCGAACCCGTGGTTCGTGCGGAGTTGCGATCGCGGTGGGTTTCAGGCCAGTGGAAACAGACGAGTTTATTAGTCTGACACTGTTTATTGCGTCAGAATGCCACCACGTAGCAACTATATTTACGAATACGAAGCGGCAGAGACGTTTCGCACAGACAACGTAAAAACAAAATTAACACAAAAAAACACACACGGGAGATAGACATTAACAACAAAAAAAATAACACCAACCGGAGATACCAATAATGGTTGGTGCTCACCTCTCGGAACTTTGCACTTCGACCCTGAGGTGCTAAATTGCACACAAAAAGCCGGGAGTGCGCAGGGGCAGGCGGCGGCTGTACAAGTCTCGACTACATTGAGCTGTGTCCGGCACGGCTTCCCCCCCTACCAGCAGTGGCCGATGGCCGATGATTGGACACATATTGGACTCCCATCGGCTTCCGTTATCATTGGCCAACGCCCTGACAGCGTGGTAGAAAAGGGCATGGCCTACAAGCAAAATATGTGCAAGCTGGTAGCGAAGGGGGGCGAATCTGTTCTTTAAGTGTGCGTTTCCCTTAGTTTTCCTTGTTTCCCACAGAAACACCTATGTGCGTTGGCATTTCTGTGCATATTTTAACTTCTCCTGTCGACTATGCATTGTGTCACACATAACAAAGTTTTGCGCGAAATATAGGTCAGTTCGACCCGTACGTTGATGGAAGACAAAAGAGACACATCACTAAGAGCCAAGCATCTTTTTTGGCAGTCATTTCACTTTTATTCCTGGGAAAGTTAAATACTACGTGCATATGAGATGAGCCTATCAACGAATGCTTTCACGCATTGTCGCTTAACGCCGGTGCAATGAACTTTGAAAAATGTTACAGACATGCTTGTTGAGATGATGAATGTGTTCCAATGCTGCACTTTAGATGAACTCTGGGTAGCGCATGGCCTATACAGGCCCCTATACAGCCAGTCACCATACCCATTGCTCACATCTTTGGTCGCATGTACTGGCGCTCTTTGGCCATCACATGGCCCTTGCGCCAATAAACGCCATATGTCATCATCTTGTTGAGCATATAGGCACGGTCCACTGACCAGAGGGAGCTGCGTTCCTTGCACTGCCCCGTCCCAAGTTCGCTGACATTAGCCGTTAGGGGCACGCAGGAAAACAGACGCGCGCACGCGTCCCCTGTGTAGCCCGGCCACAATCCGCCTACTCATGCAGGGAGGGAGACGCGCGCGTCGCGTTCCATTTTGACCGACCCCGTCTCATTACTGTTTTTTTTATCCGCTAGGCTTTGCTTTCTGGCGCTGCAGTCACGCAGCAAAACTCGACTGTACGGTGCCTATAGGTAGCACGCGGTGCGACAGGGCGTCCTCAGTACTCGTCAGCAATACCTTTTCGGTGGCCTCGTTGTTGTCCTTCTCCTTGAGAACACCAATGCTTTTCTCGGACACGCTCACGCGGTTGTCCTCCATGAGCTCCAACAAGATGACCTCAGGAACACCGTCTTGTCCTCCTGAATCTGCTGACAAAATCAAGACAGAAAAGTGTGGACAGAAATTAGCTATAATCTGCCCGTAAATACATGTGCGTAAGTTCCATTTACATACCCATTTGCACTTAACTTTAGCAAATACAAAAAGTCATAAAACCCAAACAAAAACTTTGTTTAATTATAAATTTTGATTGTACAAAGACTGCGTAATAATTCTCCTGGCAATTTCAGGATTGTTTTGCACAGTGTCCTGAAATATATATACCCACCTCCGCGTCAAATGCACACTGGACATTATGGTAAAGTTCATTAAGGTGGCTTGTTAGGCAAGTTCGTTCCAGCATTCTTCCTGTCCCTGTCTCTTTTTCATGTCTCGGTTCCTACTGCCTTCTTTTTGGTTCTGCTGGTATTCCCACCAACATTATGGTAAAGCACTATACGAGCTCTCTTGCATAACCATGGGCAATGACGAGGTCGAACCGGACGGTGTCAATTTTCCGGAGACCTGGCCGTGGATTGTTTGCCTGGGGCCCACGTAGATGTACCACACCTCGAAGGAGACGTCGCGCTGCAGCCCGACGGCAGCCACGTAAAAGCTCCCAGGCCAGCTGGCGTCGTCGACATCGTGTCGTCCGAGGGTGGCACCAGCAGCCAGGGCCTGCCGTCAAGGCTGAGCCGTGGTAGGCCCCATATCGTACCACTCTGCAGCTTCCACGCGGAGCAGTCGTCCTCCAGAATTCATAGATCGGCGTTCTAGCCCTCAGGCATTTGGCCGTCGCGGCAAGTCCTCGTACTCGTGCGCCGCGTCAAGGTTTTCTGCACGTGAAAAGTATAAATGTTGGAAATTTTGGAAACGCATCTTGGGAAGCGCTCTCCGATGGGCTCTGAAGTGACAGCAATTGAAAAAGTACAATTTCATGTTCTACCGAGAGAGCACACGAACGAGGCTCGGTCCAAATGCTGACTGACGTTTCCAAACAGCAGCACGCTTACTTCACTGCCGTCGCGCAGCAGCCCGACGGCAGCCACGTAGAAGCTCCCAGGCCAGCTGGCGTCGTCGACATCGTGTCGTCCGAGGGTGGCACCAGCAGCCAAGGTGTGCCGTCGAGGCTGAATCGTGGTAGTCCCCAGATGGTTACGCTATGAAGTTTCCACGCGGAGCAGTCGTCATTCGGACTTCTTAGATCGGCCGTGGAGACCTCACGGATTTGGTCGTCGCGGCGAAGGCACGTCGTGACGGCGTGCACGTCCTCGTGCGCCGCGTCAAGGTTTTCTGCACGTGAAAATTATAAATGTTGGAAATTTTGGAAAGGGATCTTGGGAAGCGCTCTCCGATGGGCTCTTAAGTGACGGCAATTGAAAGAGTACAATTTCATGTTCTACCGAGAGAGCGCACGAACGAGGCTCGGTCCAAATGCTGACTGACGTTTCCAAACAGCAGCACGCTTACTTCACTGCCGTCGCGCAGCAGCCCGACGGCAGCCACGTAAAGCTCCCAGGCCAGCTGGTGTCGTCGACATCGTGTCGTCCGAGGGTGGCACCAGCAGCCAAGGTCTGCCGTTGAGGCTGAACCGTGGTAGTCCCCAGATGGTTACGCTATGAAGTTTCCACGCGGAGCAGTCGTCATTCGGACTTCTTAGATCGGCCGTGGAGACCTCACGGATTTGGTCGTCGCGGCGAAGGCACGTCGTGACGGCGTGCACGTCCTCGTGCGCCGCGTCAAGGTTTTCTGCACGTTAAAAGTATAAATGTTGGAAATTTTGGAAAGGGATTTTGGGAAGCGCTCTCCGATGGGCTCTTAAGTGACGGCAATTGAAAGAGTACAATTTCATGTTCTACCGAGAGAGCGCACGAACGAGGCTCGGTCCAAATGCTGACTGACGTTTCCAAACAGCAGACAGCAGCACGCTTACTTCACTGCCGTCGCGCAGCAGCCCGACGGCAGCCACGTAAAAGCTCCCAGGCCAGCTGGCGTCGATGAAAACATTTTATTAAAAAAAAAATAAAGAAAACGGGGAGGGTCCCTATTCCGGGACACCTATGACAACCTTTGCGACAGCCCGGGCCCGCTGAACGAGAGCCCGACAGACCTCGGGAGAGCCGTCGCGAAGGGTGCCTTCCCACTGCTCTGAGGTACGGGTTGACCGAAGGACTGGTGGGAGGGGAGGGAAGTAGGCAGCGGTGCACTCGACGGTGACATGGAAGGTTGTGGGGGTAGCGCCACATCCTGGACAGGTGTCGGTGTAACGAGTAGGGTATATGTTATGCATGAAGTGCAGATTTGGGAAAGTTCGGGTCTGCAGCCGGCGAAGCGCGACAGCCTCCTCTCGTGTGAAGGACTCTGGTGGGAGTTGGTATCGCTGTCGTTGGCGTTTGTAATTATGTGTGACGTCGTGGTATGTGATAAGTGGGGAACCTAGCTCTGTGTTGGCCGCCTCACTGCACGGGGCTGCTCGGAGGGTGAGTTCTCGAGCGGCCGCATGAGCGCGTTCATTACCCGACAGTGAGGCATGACCAGGAGTCCAGAGCAGGTGTATGATGTGGCTGTTGTGTGAAGCAACTTTGGATGTGCGTAAAAGCACAGAATATGAGGTTTTGGGAATGCCGCGACCTGTTAGGAAAGCCCGACATACCGCTTGCGAATCGGTGACTATGTAGTATGTGTCCGCGGGGAGGCTCAATGTGTGTTGGATGGCCAGGGTAACCGCTAGTATCTCGCCCGAGTCGGTGGCTGCCGGCGTCGTCGACAGCGCCGTCGTCCGAGGGTGGCACCAGCAGCCAGGATCTGCCGTCGAAGCTGAATCTTGGTAGGCCCCAGATCGCTCCGCTGTGCAGCTTCCACGCGGAGCAGTCGTCATCCGGACTTCATAGATCGGCCGTGCAGACCTCACGGATTTGGTCGTCGCGGCGAAGGCACGTCGTGACGGCGTGCACGTCCTCGTGCGCCGCGTCAAGGTTTTCTGCACGTTAAAAGTATAAATGTTGGAAATTTTGGAAAGGGATCTTGGGAAGCGGTCTCCGATGGGCTCTTAAGTGACGGCAATTGAAAGAGTACAATTTCATGTTCTACCGAGAGAGCGCACGAACGAGGCTCGGTCCAAATGCTGACTGACGTTTCCAAACAGCAGCACGCTTACTTCACTGCCGTCGCGCAGCAGCCAGACGGCAGCCACGTAGAAGCTCCCAGGCCAGCTGGCGTCGTCGACATCGTGTCGTCCCGGTGTGGCACCAGCAGCCAAGGTGTGCCGTTCGAGGCTGAACCGTGGTAGTCCCCAGATGCTTACGCTATGAAGTTTCCACGCGGAGCAGTCGTCATTCGGACTTCTTAGATCGGCCGTGGAGACCTCACGGATTTGGTCGTCGCGGCGAAGGCACGTCGTGACGGCGTGCACGTCCTCGTGCGCCGCGTCAAGGTTTTCTGCACGTGAAAAGTATAAATGTTGGAAATTTTGGAAAGGGATCTTGGGAAGCGCTCTCCGATGGGCTCTAAGTGACGGCAATTGAAAGAGTACAATTTCATGTTCTACCGAGAGAGCGCACGAACGAGGCTCGGTCCAAATGCTGACTGACGTTTCCAAACAGCAGCACGCTTACTTCACTGCCGTCGCGCAGCAGCCCGACGGCAGCCACGTAGAAGCTCCCAGGCCAGCTGGCGTCGTCGACATCGTGTCGTCCGAGGGTGCCACCAGCAGCCAAGGTGTGCCGTCGAGGCTGAATCGTGGTAGTCCCCAGATGGTTACGCTATGAAGTTTCCACGCGGAGCAGTCGTCATTCGGACTTCTTAGATCGGCCGTGGAGACCTCACGGATTTGGTCGTCGCGGCGAAGGCACGTCGTGACGGCGTGCACGTCCTCGTGCGCCGCGTCAAGGTTTTCTGCACGTGAAAATTATAAATGTTGGAAATTTTGGAAAGGGATCTTGGGAAGCGCTCTCCGATGGGCTCTTAAGTGACGACAATTGAAAGAGTACAATTTCATGTTCTACCGAGAGAGCGCACGAACGAGGCTCGGTCCAAATGCTGACTGACGTTTCCAAACAGCAGCACGCTTACTTCACTGCCGTCGCGCAGCCGCCAGACGGCAGCCACGTAGAAGCTCCCAGGCCAGCTGGCGTCGTCGACATCGTGTCGTCCGAGGGTGGCACCAGCAGCCAAGGTGTGCCGTCGAGGCTGAACCGTGGTAGTCCCCAGATGGTTACGCTATGAAGTTTCCACGCGGAGCAGTCGTCATTCGGACTTCTTAGATCGGCCGTGGAGACCTCACGGATTTGGTCGTCGCGGCGAACGCAGTGACGGCAATTGACGGTCGTCGGTGAGTGACGGTCTTCGCAGTGACGGCAATTGAAAGAGTACAATTTCATGTTCTACCGAGAGAGCGCACGAACGAGGCTCGGTCCAAATGCTGACTGACGTTTCCAAACAGCAGCACGCTTACTTCACTGCCGTCGCGCAGCAGCCCGACGGCAGCCACGTAGAAGCTCCCAGGCCAGCTGGCGTCGTCGACATCGTGTCGTCCGAGGGTGGCACCAGCAGCCAAGGTGTGCCGTCGAGGCTGAACCGTGGTAGTCCCCAGATGGTTACGCTATGAAGTTTCCACGCGGAGCAGTCGTCATTCGGACTTCTTAGATCGGCCGTGGAGACCTCACGGATTTGGTCGTCGCGGCGAAGGCACGTCGTGACGGCGTGCACGACCTCGTGCGCCGCGTCAAGGTTTTCTGCACGTGAAAAGTATAAATGTTGGAAATTTTGGAAAGGGATCTTGGGTAAGCGCTCTCCGATGGGCTCTTAAGTGACGGCAATTGAAAGAGTATGTAAAAGAAGAAGAGAGAACAGAGACAACGCCCGTACTGCAGGCCGGCTGTTCTTATTCTCTACCTCGTCTTCCTCTCCTTTGCCCCAGCTGCCCGCGCGCCCGAACATCCGTGTCTTCCTTTGTCATAACAAGTACAATTTCATGTTCTACCGAGAGAGCGCACGAACGAGGCTCGGTCCAAATGCTGACTGACGTTTCCAAACAGCAGCACGCTTACTTCACTGCCGTCGCGCAGCAGCCCGACGGCAGCCACGTAGAAGCTCCCAGGCCAGCTGGCGTCGTCGACATCGTGTCGTCCGAGGGTGGCACCAGCAGCCAAGGTGTGCCGTCGAGGCTGAACCGTGGTAGTCCCCAGATGGTTACGCTATGAAGTTTCCACGCGGAGCAGTCGTCATTCGGACTTCTTAGATCGGCCGTGGAGACCTCACGGATTTGGTCGTCGCGGCGAAGGCACGTCGTGACGGCGTGCACGTCCTCGTGCGCCGCGTCAAGGTTTTCTGCACGTGAAAAGTATAAATATTGGTAATTTTGGAAACGGATCTTGGGAAGCGCTCTCCGATGGGCTCTTAAGTCACAGCAATTGAAAGAGTACAATTTCATGTTCTACCGAGAGAGCACAAGAACGCGGATCGGTCCAAATTCCGACGAACGTTTGCAGACAGCAGCACATTTATTTAAATGCCGTCGCGCATTAGCCCGACGGCAGCCACGTAAAAGCTCCCAGGCCTGCCGGCGTCGTCGACAGCGCCGTCGTCCGAGGGTGGCACCAGCAGCCAGGATCTGCCGTCGAAGCTGAATCTTGGTAGGCCCCAGATCGCTCCGCTGTGCAGCTTCCACGCGGAGCAGTCCTCATCCGGACTTCATAGATGGGCCGTGCAGACCTCACGCATTTGGCCGTCGCGGCGAAGGCGCGCTATGACGAAGGCACGCCATTTCTCAAGCAAAAAAGTGGTGGACCCAAGTTTGCCCATGTCTTGTTATCCATAGTTATCCTGGAATGGCTGCTTTATAGAGATGTGTACTGCTGGCTCCGCAAATTTGTGCTACTTGGCTTTGGCAAAAGCTACCTTTGCCAGGCGAGAACGCAACAATATATCTTGCTCTTGAAGGGACCCTGAAACGGTTTTGACGATTTCGTATAAACGCATTGAGCCAGTAAAGCAAGTCCTAAGGATCATTTTAAGACCGATTTAACTCTTTGCATCAGCTGTGTAATTTATTGCAAGACCTTAAACATGTGGATCGCAGCGATTCACCCGGGCACTGACCTTGTTGGATATCTCAGTCTGCGTCACGGAACCTCCTGTGGGCAGCAAGTGTCGTCTGCTTGTGTTACAACGTGCTCCGTGTTGACGTGAGCTGAGCGACAGTGTTTATCTCGAGACTTTTTTTTTTTTGGACTCAATGAATTGCCCTAGTTGTGTTGTGTACCACAATCCTAGCAATCGGTTACTTGTAAAGCTGCGACATCGTGTAACGTTTGTATGGCAACTGGCGAGTTGAATCGCTGCAGCGATTGGGCTCGCCCTATGCCTCACTTTATGCGACAGGTTTCGCCCGTCGGCGTGCAATCTCGAAGGCCATGACTGGGTGAAGCTCAAACCGTCGAGTGCGCTCATGAGAGCACTGCGACCACGAGGGATGCCAGCGTGTCTCATGAGTTGAGGAGGCAAGGCAGGGGTGAGAAGGAGTGTATAGATATAATTGTTCGCAGCGGCCTTGGTACACGGTGCGTCACTAAATTTGTGGTGCGAATGATTTGATGATGCTCTAGCCTAAACACTGACAAAACTTCAAAAAACTGTTTCAGTGTCCTTTTAAATATCACGCAAGTAGCAGTGCGAAGCATATTCTATGATCTGTGCTATAGTATGCAATTTTTACGAATTTTCGTTGCAAGCAATGCAGCTGTGTGAACCCCACAAAATGTTTTTCTGCATTATAGGAAAAGGCACATCTTTATATGCCATCCACCTGTATAGTACAAACAGATTGCCAAAGATTCTATTTCACGAGCTCCCCGCAGGGGCGTCTGCGCGAGCAGGCGTTTGGTGTGTGGCGACACCACGGACCCGAGCCAACGGGGGTCTCGACCTCCTCCCACGCCTAGCCGTGCGTGGCATTGCCGTGTCCGGGGAAAAGGGGGATCCTGGGGGTTGAGCCGACGCCGGGTGATTGGACCTTTAAGGCCCCCCCCGGCGGAGGCAACACACCCCTTTGGCCCTCGCTTCACGTAGACGGCACCCCTGGGCTGACCCACCCAGGGGAAATCGGCAGTCGCCTTTTCCTGTCTCTCTCTCCCCTCACATCTTCGTCTTTCCCTCTCACTTTTAATCTTTCCTGTCTTCTACTCTTCATTTACTTCTACTTTTCCTGGCGGCGAGGGTTAACCTTGTGTATGTGTCCTCTCTTGGGCACATTATATTCGGTTATAGTGGCTCTTGTACAGCTGGCGTTGGCATCCTTTTTCAAAGTGCTGTCGCGTCCCCATGTTGGGCTCCTTGGTGGGCGGCTGGCATAGCTGCCGAATGTAAACATACTTTATGGCATTAGCTTCCTTCCCTCTACTTAATGATCGTCCTCTCTCAAAGAGAGGGCGCACCGAAGACTTCCTGAACATTTTCGAAAAACCGAAAGAAAATTTCCCAAGATTTCATGTGATCCACTGCGAAACAGCTGAAAAGAATGCAAGAACTATCTCTCCGTTTGTCGTGTCAAAATGTCTCACCAATACACTCGGTCAAGGGTATAAGGCTACACGAATGGCTAGTGGGGACCTTCTCCTCGAAGTCCACAATAAGACACAGTATGAAAACCTAACTAAACTAGTCTCTTTTGGTAACACCCCCATCTCAATTACACCGCACCGTTCCCTCAACACTTCCCGAGGCGTGGTGTCGGATCAAGACCTACTGGATTTGACTGAAGCTGAGCTCCTCGAGGGCTGGAAGGACCAGCACGTGACACAAGTACAACGTATAAAGATCAGGCGTGATGACAAGGAAATCCCAACAAAACACCTCATTGTAACATTTTGCACCAGTACCCTACCGGAACATCTTGAAACAGGCTACGTGAAATTGAAAATAAGACCATACATCCCCAACCCCCGGCGCTGCTTCAAGTGCCAGCGTTTCGGTCACGGCTCTCAGAGCTGCCGCGGCCGCCAAACCTGTGCAAAGTGCAGTTCACATGATCATGACACAGACAACTGTGCTGAAAGTCCCCACTGTGCAAACTGCGAGGGTGGCCACCCAGCCTACTCTCGCACATGTCCTTCATGGAAGAGAGAAAAAGAAATAATTACACTGAAGGTAACCGAAAACATCTCGTTCAAGGAGGCGCGCAAACGTCTCTTTGTTGCACAGGGTCTTTCATTCGCGGACGTGGCACGCAAGGGGCCAGTGCCACAAAGTTCGCGGCGCCCGCACGTACCACTCAGAGTGGACGGGCAGCAGCGCCATTGGCCCCCTCAGCGGAAGCAGCCCGTGCTGCTCCGCAACCAAAGGGCATGCAGGCCTCCGGACCTGCAGGCCCAGGGCCTTCTGTTCAGGCAGAAGGTCCCAAAAGTGTGACACCCGTTCGCGTAATCCGCGAGCGGACATCCAGTGCCTCTGCCGAGGCAATGGAAACAACGGCAAGTCCGACGGCGTCACCGGCGCCGAAGGACCGGCGCAGCTCGTTGGAGCGCGCCAAAAAAACACGAACTCCCGTCACGGGGCCTGACAAGGGCTCTCTGACATAACGCAACAGTCCTTTCAGTACACACAGCACTAATTTACACCTAAAATGGATACGCAAATTATACAATGGAACGTGAGAGGTCTTCTAAGAAACCTCGACGATATCCAAGAACTCTTACACGAACATTCACCACAAGTGCTGTGTGTACAGGAAACACACTTAAAATCCAAGTACACCAATTTTCTACGTCACTATGTTATATTCCGAAAGGACCGAGATGATGCTATGGCGTCATCTGGTGGCGTGGCCATTATAGTTAACCCAGTAGTAGCATGTACACATCTACCACTACAAACATCCCTTGAGGCAGTGGCTGTTCGAGCAGTTCTTTTGAATAAACTCGTCACCATCTGCTCTCTATACATACCTCCACACCACCGTCTCGAAAAACATGAATTCCAGTCCTTAATAGATGAACTGCCCGAACCTTATCTGGTCCTTGGGGACTTGAATGCACATAGCGGTCTATGGGGTGATTCTCGCTGCGACGCACGAGGTCGCCTAATTGAACAGTTCCTCTTTTCTTCCGGTGCGTGTCTGTTGAATAGGAAAGAGCCAACATACTATAGCCTCACCAACAAAACATACTCGTCCATAGACCTCAGCATTGTATCTGCATCGCTTCTACCCCTACTCCACTGGAAAGTCATAAATAATCCTTTCGGAAGTGACCATTTTCCTTTAGTACTGAGCTCACCAATATCAAATGAATGTCCTCCACAGGTTCCTAAATGGCTCACAGACAAAGCTGATTGGGAACAGTTTCATGAGATTACCCGTTTAAGTTGGACTGATATAAGTGCCTTAAGCATAGATGCAGCTGTACAGTACTTTACAGCTTTCCTGACTGATGCTGCACTTAAATGTATCCCGCAAACATCTGGACTACCCGGCAGGCGACGTGTCCCATGGTGGAACTCGGAGTGTGGAAATGCGCGCAGGAAGCAAAACAAGGCATGGAAATTGCTGCGGGACTCTCCGACAGCGGAGAACCTTACAAATTTTAAGAACATAAAGTCTCAAGGCAGAAGAACACGCCGACAGGCTAGAAGGGAGAGTTGGCACAAGTTTTTATCTGGCATCAATTCTTATACACAGGAGGGTAAAGTCTGGAACATGGTTGGTAAGGTAGCAGGACGACAAGCGCATTCACTTCCACTAGTAAACACACAAGGCGACAGCTTGGAAGACCAGGCGAACTTCCTCGGCGAACACTTCGAACAAGTGTCCAGCTCGTCGCACTATAGTGAAGCCTTCCAACGACACAAATCAAGAACTGAAAAACAGAAGCTAGAGCGGAAACCCACAAAACACGAGGCATATAATGCACCTTTCTGTTTAGCTGAGCTATACGCATCCCTTAACTGCTGCAATAAATCTGCCCCAGGCTCTGACCGGGTCGTATATGAAATGCTAAAACACTTGCCTTCTCAAACTCAAAAAGCCCTCCTTTCCCTGTATAATGCTGTTTGGTTTTCCGGCGAGATCCCTTCTGCCTGGAAGGAAGCCATTATTATTCCGATTCTAAAGCAAGGCAAGGATCCATCTTCCGTTACCAGTTACCGGCCGATCGCACTAACAAGCTGCCTGTGTAAGCTCTTCGAAAAGATGATTAACCGCCGACTTCTACATTTCCTGGAAACAAACAATCTACTGGATCCATACCAGTGCGGATTTCGCGAGGGTAGATCCACCACCGACCATCTTTTGCGTATCGAGGCACAAATCCGTGACGCTTTCGTCCATAATCAGTTTTTTTCTTTCGGTGTTCCTGGATATGGAAAAGGCTTACGACACCACATGGCGCTACGGCATACTGCGAGACCTCTCACACTTGGGTGTCCGAGGTAATATGCTGACCATAATCGAAAGCTATTTGTCCGAACGCACGTTCCGTGTCCGAGTGGGGAATGTTTTGTCTCAAACATTTGTCCAGGAAACTGGGGTGCCGCAGGGTGGTGTCCTCAGTTGCACACTTTTTATCATCAAAATGAATTCCCTGCGACTGTGCATTCCACGCAGTATGTTTTATTGCACGTATGTCGATGACGTGCAGATCGGTTTTAAATCCTGTAACCTGGCAATGTGCGAGCGGCAGGTTCAACTTGGCTTGAACAAGGTTTCCAAGTGGGCAGAGGAAAACGGGTTCCGACTGAATGCGCAAAAGAGCACATGCGTCTTGTTTTCCAGAAAGAGAGGCATTCACTCCGACCCTGACATCGACCTACATGGTCAACGTCTGTCTGTTGCGACCGAACATAAGTTCCTCGGCCTAATACTGGATACCAAACTAACATTCATACCGCACATCAAGTACGTAAAAAACAAGTGTTTAAAAACCATGAATATCCTGAAAGTGTTGTCACGCACTACATGGGGTAGTGACAAGAAATGTCTGCTGAATTTGTATAGAAGCCTCATACGAACGCGCCTGGATTACGGGGCGATCACTTATCAGTCTGCGACCCCAACATCCTTGAAGATGCTTGATCCTGTCCACCACCTAGGCATTCGTCTTTCCACGGGAGCTTTTCGCACTAGCCCCGTCGAAAGCCTGTACGTTGACTCGAACGAGTGGTCGCTGCATCTCCAGAGATCGTTCCTATCTTTTGCATACTTCCTCAAGGTGAACGCGAACAACGAACACCCCGTACACTCCACTATCAATGCCTTGTCCAGTTCTGTCCTGTTTGACAACCGCCCTGCCATGAGACAGCCTTATGCACTTCGTGTGAGAGGTCTAGCTGAAGAAATGGGCGTGCCACTTCTTGACCACCGTTTGGCTCCTCCCGCTGCGTATGTCCCGCCATGGCAGTGGAAGCTCATAGATTGCGACATATCATTTGTAGAAGTTACTAAACGTGCACCCATTGCACACATTCGAACACACTTCCTCGAACTTCAGCATAAATACTCATGTGCAGAATTCTTTACTGATGCCTCAAAGACTCACAGTTCTGTCTCCTACGCAGCGGTCGGCCCATCTTTTTCAGATGCCGGTACTCTACATCCTAACACCAGCATCTTCACAGCAGAAGCTTACGCTATACTTGTGGCCGCTAAACACATTCAACAACAAAAATTACAAAGATCAGTAATATACACAGATTCCCTGAGCGTGGTCATAGCCCTCAAAACTCTAAAAAGACACAAAAACCCTATCCTGGTCTCGGTCTACTCACTCCTGTGCACGGTCTACACTCTAAAACAGCATGTCGTAATCTGCTGGGTGCCAGGGCACCGTGAGATACAGGGAAACGTGTTGGCGGACCAGCTTGCTGCGTCCGCCCACGAAAGCACTGCCAATACATCCATAGGTGTCCCTGCACTTGACCTCAAACCTTTCCTCAAACGAAAGCTCAGGGACTATTGGCAGCGGTTATGGGACAGGCAAACGCAAAATAAACTTCATCTCATCAAGCCACATCTCGCGAATTGGCCGCCAGTATCGAAGTCACGCCACACAGAAGTTACACTCACCAGATTAAGAACAGGACATACACACAGCACACACTCATACCTTTTGTCCGGTGGGGACCCACCTTTGTGTGATAAATGTGGTGAACCACTCACTGTCCTGCACATACTAATACAATGCACTGAATTAGATCATATAAGAAAGAAGTACTTCCCATTAGCATTCCGAGAACAAATACCACTACATCCATCGATGCTCATAGGAAGCCAACCAGTTTTTAAACATCAGTCTGTGTTGGCATTTTTAAAGGAAATTAATAGCTTTCATGTTATATACCCTGGCAATCTGTAGCACAACCTCTTAAAGAGGTTGTTGCTGCGGAAGCTCTATTAAAAAGGCACCTGCCTCCCTGCCTTTGGCCTCAAAGGCCTTGAGGAGGCATTCGTGCTGTTTTCATGACTCTCATTTGTAGATATCATACTCACTCTCAATTCAGTCCACGTCCATAGAACACATCACGTATCGCCGCCATATTTTTATACTTTATACACAGCTTTTACGCTTCTATATAGCGCGTGATTTTAGGCCTCTATACAGCCGTAATACACCCTGTCATCATAATCATTTTCCATTGCAAACACCGCATCAAAGACATGGCGCTCTTTGGCCACCCATGGCCCTTGCGCCAAGAAACCCCACTAATCATCATCATCATCTCTTTCACGAGCTCGGTTCCTGCTGGGATGTAATTGTTAAAGAGTCAACACATGTACAATGAACTACATCCTGCATGTAGGTAATTAACAAACTTTGTAGACTCATACACTGCAGTAAAATAGAGGGGTTCTTCTGGGAGCAATGCCTCTACATAAAGCATTCGGGGTGCGCTTGCCTGTAATGCCAAAACATGTTTAAGCAAATGGTCGGTACAAGTTTCTGAAGAGTTACACTAGTCCTAGGATTTCTTAGAAGCAAGTATATTATTGCTCTTTGTGTTCAATTCTGTGATTACGTCATGCATGCTAGAGGGAACTATTACTAGTTAACTAGCCTGTTTTTAAGGAGATCTTACTCAACGTAAATATCAGTCTCCTTAGGTAATTTGTCAGAATAGGCCAAATTATGGTACATGCCCCACGCTATCTTTTTAAACAGTATACATGCTTACCTTTACCAACGTGCCAAACATCATACCAGTGTGGCATGTTTGGCTTGTACTTGCGGCAGTATAGCTTGACACCAGGATGTCGATCTGGGAAAAATGATGCGTAGTAAGTCCTTTGGACCTGCTATCATGGGCACACACAGTGCTTTATAAAAGGGTGATAAACGATCTTACACCATCCTCCACTTGCATCCAACATTCCTTCTTGAAACATGCGTTTCTTAACTACTTCTCATAAAGACATAATTCTTTAACTTAATGTTTCTTAGATTTACTCGCGAATTTCGCATACACGTATGGTACCTGTGTTCAGCGAGCTTATGTTGATGCCTAGATTCTCCACAGCAGTCAGGCACTTTGCAAGTCCTTGCTTCTCCGTGGAGACACTGTTGCGGACTTCGGGTGACTGTGAACAAAAGTGTAGCAAGTGGTTTCGCTAGCACTTGAAGAGTATACTAATAGTACTGTAAGTATACCTCTCCGAGTTGCACCTGCTCTGTATGTAAAATGCAGCCATTCTGAATGGCAAGCACACTGTACCTGAGATACTTGGCGCTGTAGCCTGGAGAGTCACATCGCCCATCAGCTGCCAGGTCAACTTGCAAGTCAGCCAGTGCATCTACCATCACTGCTTGTTTCTGGAGGAAGAGCTGGAAAGACAGGTTACACAATGCATAGCTTCTTTTAGTATTTCACATTATAATAGCAAGTATGTTTCATGCCGACGTGTCCCCGAATATTCCACCACTGCTACGTTGTTGTCACCGTAGCAATTCGTCTACTCAAAAGCTCAATTCAGTCTTGAGTATTTGCATTACACAGTAAGATAAAGAAGGCAGTATGCTAATACTGTTTGTAAAACTAGGATGGTTTCCAGATGACTGGTTTCTAAATTTAAATCCCAGCGTGCACAAATATTAAGCTTCTCATTTGCATTGCAGCCATAGTCAAATGGGCTAGTTTGTACAAGTCTTGTACAAAATGATTTCGTGTTTTGGATTTAGATAACACTGACCAAGATATACAGAAGGAACCAAACGCTTTGATCTGCAATGTGCAAAGCTGCGGCAGAATCGTGTTCTAAAAGATCAGATTCACTTGTAATGCAAGAGCAGTATAAGCATTTGTGTTCACATTGCCTGTTATGTGCATAAATCTTGCTGTGGTTATATTGAGATGTTCATGAATAAGTGCACCTGTTTCACTGCAGGGAGCAAGTAGGCCCTCTGGTAGTTGTAAAAGGTGCGCTCCGTGATGGTCTGGACACCACTGGAATTGAGGCATCGGATCGTTGCAGCCACCACGCAGCCCGATTAGAGCATGCCAGCAGCTAGGAGAAGGTTGGCAGCACCAGTTCCGCAACCTCGAACAAGTGGCTGGCTTCTCCACCGAAGCTTGTGCTGTGGCTCGCACACTCCCTCTACAACGACGAGTGTTCCCACGACGCTGAAGTTCAAGTTGCCTAATGCTTGGCCACAGACTGAGCAATTGGCGAACGGTTTTCGGAGGGAGCTCTCAAATACAGTGTACTTTCGTTCAGCGTGAAGAGGCTCTTCCACCCCCGTTAGAACTCTAGCGCCCTCGTCTTGATGGGCACTGCAGATGAATGACACCACAAAACATGTTAGTGCGACCATGGTGCTAGTGTATTCACCTGGCTACTCGGTATTGCATAATGCGCAAGTCACATGGCTTGGTTAAAGGAAACAAGTGGAAATTTTAAGGCCTCGTTTTTCTTTCTTTAGACAATATTAATGAGAACTAACTTACAATAATGCAAAGGAAAGTATTGGGGACGTTATTAGTAGTAAATGTAACGTGAATGTGAAGAAAGAAAAAGTGGCTTGCCGCGAGCAGGGACCGAACCTGCGACCTTCGAGTAACGCGTCGGATGCTCTTGCAACTGAGCTACCGTGGCGGCCATCCCCCCGTCCACTTTATAGGGTATATGTGTGCATGGAAACGTGCGAGCGTGAGTCAGCGCCGCCAGTAGCCATGACGGCGAGTGTCGAACACTCTTTTTCTGCCTGTTGGCGTCACGCAGCACGTGTTGGCGTGGCGGCACTGACGGGCACTGCAATGTTTAAATACACATATATACCCCATAAAGTGGACGGGGGGAATTGCTGCCGTGGTTGCTCAGTTGGTAGAGCATCCGACGCGTTACTCGAAGGTCGCAGGTTCGGTCCCTGCTCGCGGCAAGCGATCTTTTCGTCCACTTTTCTTTCTTCACATTTACGTTACATTTACTACTGATAACGTCCCCTATACTTCCCTTGGCATCATTGTTTGTTAGTTGTCATTAATATGGCTGGGTTAGGTTAGGTTAAGTTTTTACCTTAACGATTATGTCATCTGTAGCAAGTGTTGTGCTGCTAAACATGTGGGTAAATGAAAAATTGAGAGAGCATTGCAGAATGCTACAGAAAGAACATACATAAAGATATTCCAAAAGGACTTCTTTTTGGGCTAGTTGGTGCTTAACTTGCTTGGCGCTTAACGGCGCTGCTCTTTCTTCTCTTCTGCTCCTCCCTTTTTCACGAGATGTTTTTTGCGCCTCAGTCATCTGCACCTAAGCAACATACATAAAGCCAGGCACACACATGCCTGGCTTCCTTTGACCCCTATTTCCCTAATGGGGGATGGCCTCCTGATTTTTTTTTTACTGGCATGATAAAAGTATTTTTTTTAGTGTCCTTTAACCCCATGGATCGCTCTTGCTGCATTTCGCCTTGCAACAAATCTAGTGCTACTGCAAGGCAACCTTTGAGAGGAGTTGCTGTGGTGCGTCAGTAGAGTGAGCGCTGGGATATCAAATAAGATGCATCCATGCATCTGCAGCCATAACTTCACCTCCAGAAACGCTACTACAATTTTTTTGTTACTTATGGGTGTCGAATAAATTCAATTTCTCCAAATACTTCATTGTGTTTCCGGATTATCAGTGCACTGTAGAAAATTTGAGTGGCCGATTAGGTAGTATCTTTGAAGCGAAGGACTCAACTATAACGTTTACATTATGCTACAGCTCAACCGTGCGTTAAATAAAGTTGCGTGCTAGATGAGTTTAGGAGGAAAAGCGGCGCTACGCTCGCGAACAACTTTTCTTGGCAATGAAGGGAAAGCTGTGGGGGCGGAGCTACTGCACATGTACTCCTCCGCGAAGTAGTTCTGTTAGGCTCGCATTTCGAATGACGGCCGTGTTGGAATAATAACATCGCATGCTTAGACAGTCATTTGTGAGCAAAATTTGTCACAAGCTCCTTTGGCGAGTCGTCGGAATAGCTGGAGGTTGACAAGCGCTCACCTAAAGATGAAGACTCCATTTTCACTGTGAGGTGCACGTAAAACGTGCAAAAACGCGAAATGACACTGCGTCAAGTAAAACAAATGAATATATATCTCCTTGGTGCTTGCTCCGTCTCTTTATAAACTGCCTCCCGTAGAAAATAAAGTAATGTTGCTTTTTATGACATTCATGGGGGGAAACACGGACGGAATTGTGGGGGCTATATTCCTCAGCGGTGGCACACGCCCACTTTGGCTCCATAGCCTTCCCTTCATTGCGAAAAAAAATTTGTCCGCAAGTATAGAAGGCCTGTAGCCCTTAGCAGTCTGGATGCAAGGTGCATACCTTAATTTATGGTGCTAATTATTACATTGTACTGTAGCAGAAATACTATATCGTACTGTAGCAGAAATACTAACGCAGTTTCAATTAACCGTTGCAGGGACACTTTAGGTACGTCTCTCCACAACCAGCTTAGTTTAGTATTGGCAAGAAATGCTGCAGAAGTATGCTATCACAAAGCACTCACTCCATGAGCTAAGTCTAGAATTGATTGGCAGTCTTATATAAAATAATTGACAATGTCTTATCCGGAATAAGTTTATTTATTAGCACAGTAATAATGTGTAAATAGTGTCACATGAAATCATTTTTCGGTTTGTTTGTGTCCACCGTGCAACTGCTTTGGTAGCTGGCAGCCCATTGTAGACAATGTAGATGCTGCGCAGAATGCAGTTGCACAAATGTGTCAGTGTGTCCCTTGTTAGTTGGTGCACATCTGAAAACCTGTGCAATATGTGTTTGTAATAAAAGTAAGCGTTTATTACGAACCTGCCTCACGAAATTGATTTTTTTTTATGAAATCGCTCCCCAGTGCATGTCTTATAAAGGGGTTCAACCAGGCCTGTGGCCAGAGGGGTGCCATAGCCTCTCCCCCGCCACTCCCTCTTGAAATTCAGATGGCGGGGGGGTGTTTTACCGAAAATAAATAATGAAAATACGGGTTTTTCAAGGCCCTCATGAGGTGGGCCACCGCCGAAAAAAAATTCTGTCGACGAGCCTGGGTTCAACTGTAGAAGCTTTCATGTGCTTCATTATAAAATCTCCAGGTCAGCCTGTAATGTATGAAATTGTCTCAGCAGGCTTCCCAGACGAACGGAACTGCCTCCTCACATTTGTATTGATGAAAACACACATGTAGGAAAAATGAGCATGCACTGTAGAATGGAGCATATGTCTTCTGGCAAAGATACGTGAAGTGTCATGAACTACTCTGAGGTAAAATGTTTAGGGGAAATAAGGGGCTCAATTTTCTTTGTTACAAACATGAAAAGTGTGGACACAACCCCAGAGAATAACTGTGTCAAGTGATGGTTTCAGTATGTCTGAATAGTTTGACTACATGCCCATCACATGTTGAAGATCACTCATTGCTAGGCATCTCAAATTGTCAAAGAATTATATTGTGTTGTTAGTCCAACAAAGACTGATGCTTGTAATACCTGCAGAAACTCTCGCTGAATGAGGGTAAGCACGTGATGTCAACTTCAGCAGCTCGCTTCTCTTCCTCAGCAGGGATCAATTCGTCCATTCGGACAGGCGTTGAACCACCAAGAGGCGTGAAATCTGCAGGCAGCTGTGGCACTGGGGCAACATTGACTGAAGCTGCTACTGGTGTTTCATGCGATGAAGCACTGTACTGTGTCTGCACTGCAGCTTCTGTGGTGGAGGCAGCTGCTGTCTGTGTATTGGCTTATGTGTATTGGCTTATAGCTTATGTGTGAATCCTGTCACTGAACAACTACTGTACATTCTATGCTTCAGATGTGCATTTTTCAATTTTTAGGTCAACTTACCAACGGACCGGCATTCCACTGTTGTCTGAGTTGCCACTGTTCTTGTGGCTGCCTTGCGCACTGTCATTTGCGTGGGTTTTTGGCTATGAGGTGATGAGAATAAAAAAGTGTCCGTGTAACATAGTATGTTTAAACTATATTTTATACATCACACTATCTTCCAGGCCATGTGGTATTAAAATCACTTCATGCAAAATGGCTTGCGTTTGTTTGAAACCACTACATGCTTAGGGATGTTAAAAAGCTTCTGGCGTTTATGATAACTTTCCTGGTGATAAGTTATGTTTCAAAGAACACAAAATATTTTCTCACTTGAGAGCTGAGAGCCGTGGATGTTGAACTTCCTTCTCCAGCGTCGGCTTGTTGCACTCTATGTGGCTGCATAAGAAAGATATTACTGAACTATTTTCCATAATATGTAGCAGTGCTATACAACACATACACATTCCACTCTCTTGTTATCTTTTGTGCAGTGCCAATGTACACAAACAAAGGAGGACTAACCTGGCTGGCAGGAGGTTCCAAGACAGTGCCATGCTCTGTGACACTTTTCTGGGGCACTGTATGATGTTGAAAAAAAGCAGCGATTTCTTTTACCACAAACATATAATGGATGACTATGGTTTTGAGTGTTATCTTTGAATTCCTATTGGTACACTGTATGCACAATAATACCGCATACGTAGCATGAATCGTTTCATGTGTGTAATGAAAGCATGTTGCCTATCTGAGATCGAGTAAGAACATTAATTCTGTGTGGACTACTGCTAATCAGCAGTTCTTTTTTTTTTCTTCGATGAACTACTAAGTTCGCCTTGTTAAATGTAAAGCCAACATTTCGCTGCACTACTGTGATTTGGTGTCACATACAGTCAATGGTATTGATGAAGTGGGAAATATTCAAAATCGGGTCATTTGGCATACATAAGCTTGGGGTGCTCGCGCACCTGTGACGCAAAGGAGTGGAGTATTGCAGTTAAACAATAAGTTAATTAAGTAAGAGCCACTGCAGTGCTTCAATATCTCAGGTTCATTTTCCCGCAGGACATGCTACAACGTAAAGCAACATGTTGACAATCGGCCCCTTAAGCTACGATAACCTTTTTAAATGCATGTCCCCGAGCACAGTCAATGAACCGAACCAACTATCAATCTGGTATTGCAGCTAATGTTGGTTTGTTGGTAACACTAATGATGACTGCACTCGGCACGGTTTCTCTTGCAAGGCTCCCTATACACATACATACATACATACATACATACATACATACATACATACATACATACATTTGCACCTGTATGGTTTATTTTGGCCAAACTAGACGAATGACGAAAGTGCATCCACTCGGCCAAATAAATAAAATGTAAAAGCATATGCGCTACAGCAGAAACATAAGCTTGACCGCACTTTAGACGGCGGCGCTGCGAGACGATTTTCTAGCGTGCCGTGCTATTGCTATTCGGCATGGTTGCAACATGAGCTAGCGGGCCGTATTATGTCAACGCCGTCGCGCACGAGTTGCACTATTGCGGGGTTATATTTGAGCTCATTATATAGGAAACATACATACCGTACACTTGAACTGGGCCCCGCAGGGGCGTCTGCGCGAGCAGGCGTTTGGTGTGTGGCGACACCACGGACCCGAGCTAACGGGGGGGTTTCGACTCCCCTCCCACGCCTAGCCGTGCGTGGCTGAGCCGTGTCCGGGGAAAAGGGGATCCTGGGGGGTTGAGCCAACGCCGGGTGATTGGACCTTTAAGGCCCCCCGGCAGAGGCAACACACCCCTTTGGCCCCGGCTTCACGTAGACGGCACCCCTGGGCTGACCCACCCAGGGGAAATCGGCAGTCGCCTTTTTCCTATCTCTCTCTCCCTACATCTTCGTCTTTCTCTCTCACTTTTAATCTTTCCTGTCTTCTCCTCCCTTCATTCTACTTCCACGTTTCTCGGCGGCAAGGGTTAACCTGGTGTAAATATCCAACCTTGGGTAGATATATTAGGTTATAGCAGTGGCGTACTACTGGCGTTGTGCAGACTTGGTTACATGTTCTGCCACGTCCCCCCTGTTGGGCTCCGTGGTGGGTGGTAGGCGCCATTACCGAACAAACTAGTATTTTCTATGGGATCACGAAACCCCTTTTCCACTGATCGCCCCCTTAAAAGGTGGCGCACCGATGCAAACGCACTACCGCTTTTGAAAAAACCAGACCACTTTCCTAAGTACCACGTCATTCATTGCGAGAACCCAGACAAAAAAGCCCGCAACATCTCTCCATTCCTTGTGTCCAGATGCCTCACCGAGACCATCGGGAGTGGCTACAAGGCCACCAAGATGGCAAGTGGGGACCTCCTGGTAGAAGTTAAAGACAAGACACAGTTTGAGAAACTAGCAAACATAGTAGCATTTGGGGACAAGCCCGTAACAATATCTGCTCACCGAACGATGAACACCGTCAAAGGTGTTGTGTCTGACGATGACCTGATAGACCTAACTGATGATGAACTTTTGGCAGGCTGGAAGGATGAAAAGGTCGTGCACGTACAGCGTATCGTAATCAGGAGAGAAAGCAAAGAAATCCCCACAAAGCACATAATCGTGACCTTCGGCTGCTCCACACTTCCAGATGAAATAGCGACTGGCTACCTGAAACTGCCGGTGAGACCCTACATCCCTAATCCGCGGCGCTGCTTCAAGTGCCAAAGATTCGGGCACGCTTCTCAGAGTTGCCGCGGGCAGCTTACTTGTGCACGGTGTGGTGCGACGGGACACTCCACAGACGATGACTGCAAGGCCGAACCCCACTGCGCAAACTGCGATGGGGAACACGCGGCTTATTCCAGATCCTGCACAGCATGGAAAAAAGAAAAAGAAATTATCACCGTGAAAGTCAAACACAACATTAGTTTCCGCGAAGCAAGGCTTCGTGTTTCTCCCTACTATCCCAGAAAATCATTTGCCGAAGCGGTGCAACAGGGGGGCTGCACCACGATGGCACCAGACGGCCGCCCAAGCTACGCACAGCGTACTGGAGCGACCGTCACTTGCCCCCCACGGCGGGAGCAGCCAAGGCTGCCCTGCGCCCAGTCAACACGGCCCCACCGGAGGCATCGACATGCACTGGCACGAGCCAGGGCAGCGGGCATACTGCGGGAGCCCCGTCGACGTCCGGTGTAGTCGGTTCGAAGGCTTCGTCTCCTGAGCCGAAGCTTAGAAAGCCCACGAATCGCTCGTCAGAGCGACTGTCCAACGCTTCTCCTGAAGCGATGGATGCAACCGAAAGTCAAACGGCGCAGGTAGCGCCGAAGGAGCGGCGAGTCTCTATCGACCGCTCCAAAAAGGACAAAACACCAATTACAGGGCCTCGAAAAGGCCCTGTAAAATAAACGAATTTCCTCTTCCATAACCTTTGAGGTTATGGTTCCTTTTTGTTCTCCCCCGCAGGGGCGTCTGCGCAAGCAGGCGTTTGGTGAGTGGCGTCACCACGGACCCGAGCCAACGGGGGGTTTCGATCCCCTCCCACGCGTAGCCGTGCGTGGCTTAGCCGTGTCCGGGGAAAAGGGGATCCTGGGGGGTTGAGCCAATGCTGGGTGATTGGACCTTTAAGGCCCCCCGGCGGAGGCAACACACCCCTTTGGCCCCAGCTTCACGTAGACGGCACCCCTGGGCTGACCCACCCAGGGGAAATCGGCAGTCGCCTTTTCCTATCTCTCTCTCTCCCCACATCTTCGTCTTTCTCTATCACTTTTTATCTTTCCTGTCCTCTTCTCTCTTCTATTCACTTCCAACTTTCCAGGCGGCGAGGGTTAACCTTGTGTATCATATCCAGTCTTGGGTATGAATATTGGGTTATAGCGGCGGTGTATAGCTGGCGTTCGCAGGTTCTTGAAACCTGTAGCGCCCCCCATGTTGGGCTCGGTGGTGGGTGGCTACCACCGCCGCCGAACTTCAAAACCATCCTATGGCAGACGCTTTCCCCCATCTTCCAGATCGGCCTCTAAAAGAGGTCGCACCGATGTACCTTTTCACTTTAATCTCCGTACCGACTTTGACAACTTTCCTCGTTTCCACGTCTTGCACAGTGAAGGAACTTCAAGCCTGCGTAAATTATCCCCATTCTTGGTGGCGAAATCTCTCGGAGAAGCTATCGGTAAAGAATACAAAGCATCCAAAATGAGCAGCGGAGACCTCCTAATAGAACTGAAAAAGAAAGAACAAATAGAAAAGCTATATGATCTAGTCAGCATCGCCAACACTGACGTCACAATCACCGCCCATCGTTCGCTGAACACCTGCAGGGGCGTTATCTCAGAAGAAGACTTCCTGAACTTGAGTGACGAGGAGCTCCTTGAGGGTTTCCAAGACCAAAATGTCATAAAGGTTCAAAGAATAACAATCAGACGAAACAACGAACAACTCCCAACTAAACACATCATCCTAACTTTCGGAACAAGCACTCTCCCCAGCTCTCTAGACGCAGGATATCTCAAGATCAACGTGAGACCATACATACCGAACCCGAGGCGCTGCTTCAAATGCCAAAGGTTCGGCCATGCATCACAATCATGTAGAAGCAAAGAGGCATGCGCCAAGTGCAGCGCCAATGGCCACTCGGCTGACACGTGTCAGGAATCCCCCCTGCTGCGTGAACTGCAAAGGCGACCATCCGGCCTATTCTAGATCATGCCCTTGTTGGAAGAAAGAAAAAGAAGTCATTGCCCTCACTGTTAAAGAAAAAATTTCATTTTTTGATGCGAGGAAGAGGCTTGGAGTCTTGCCTCAGAGAAGTTTTGCTAGCGTGGTGCGGCAGGGGGCAGCACCACGACAGCTTCAGGAGCCTGCAGCGGCCACCGCCTGTGGTCCCGCAGCAGCTCCACCTGCCCCCGTGGTGGTAGCAGCCAGTGCTGCTCCATCATCATCAAAGGCGGGCCCACAGACTCTGTCTGTGCAGGCCCCGCGACTCAATCGGACACCAAGGCCCGAGACGCGCGTCTCAGGGCCAGGCCCTCGATCCTCCAGTGCCTCTGATAAGGCTATGGAGGTCGATGGAAAAACCATGGCGTCATCGACGCCGAAGGAGCAGCGCTCTTCGGAGCGCACTAAAAAAGAAAAAAATTGTCCTAAACACACAAAAAAAAGGGACCGGTAACCTGAACGGTTACCGCTCTCGCTAGCAATATGTATTTGCTACGAACACACGTCACCTATATATATTGATACCAACTGCTCAATCTAAACCTCATCTTTTTAGTTTTTTCTACTTTTATCACTATGGCTTGTATCGTACACTGGAATTGCAGAGGGCTACTACATAATTTAGGTGACATAAAGGACATCATAAACAAGTTCTCACCAGTAGCATTCTGCCTTCAAGAAACAAACCTAGGTACAAAACATAAACAAGTGCTTAAGGGATTCACAGTTGCCAGAAAGGACCGCGAATGCTCCAGCCGTTTGTCGGGAGGAGTAGCCATAGTAGTGCAGGGGGGCACTCCTACCCGAGATGTCCAACTGAATACATCCTTCGAAGCCGTAGCCGTCACCATTTTATCGTACAAAACCGTCACCATCTGTTCGCTATATATCCCGCCCCACACCCATTTTACCACTAGAAACTTAGAAAACTTAATAGAACAGCTACCAAAGCCTTTTATCTTAGTAGGAGATTTTAATGCACACTCTACTCTTTGGGGTAGCCAGAAAACTGATCGAAGAGGACAGACAGTTGAAGATTTTGTTCTGTCAAATGATATCTGCCTTTTAAACTCAGGTGCTTTTACTTATTTTTCACCAACCTCACGCACTTTTAGCTGTTTAGATCTCGCTTTATGTTCACCATGTCTTTTTAGCGACCTTAAATGGGAAGTCCTCGACACATCATATGGCAGTGACCATCAGCCCGCCATAATCAAACTCATACCGTCCTACAAAACATTTGCAACCAAACCACGCCGATGGAAATTGCAACTCGCCAACTGGCCACTTTTTACTGAGAACGCAAATCTTGAAGCGGTTTTCTCACCAGAACTTTCCGTTCAGGAGCTTAATGAAAGGATAACACAGGCTATAATTTCAGCGGCAGAAAAAGCGATACCGCAATCGTCCGGTGTTGTGCGCAAAAAATTAAATCCTTGGTGGACCACGGAATGCACCGAAGCTAAAAAACAGCAAAACAAGGCCTGGGGAATCTTACGAAGGTATCCTACTTATAGCAACCTGGTAATCTTTAAGCAGGCAAAAGCCAAAGCGCGGTTCATTCGAAGGCAAGCGGAAAAGAGCTCATGGCAAAAATATATATCATCCATTAAGAGTTCTGCGACATCGAAACATATCTGGGATCAGGTGAGGAAGTTTAGAGGACAGTACTTATCATACGCAATACCACTGTTTACAAGCCCAGGCACACAAACAACACTACAAGACCAGGCCAACCTTTTAGGCGAACATTTCTATACTGTATCATCATCAGCGAATTACACAAACTCTTTCCTTAAATACAAAGAATCCGCTGAAAAACAGAGCCTGCCCACTACGAGTGCTTCAAATGAATATTATAACCAGCCACTCACACTTCACGAATTAAACAGAATACTCTCGGCCGGTAAAAAAACGGCAACAGGTCCTGACCGTGTACACTACACAATGCTGGCCCATCTATCCCAAGCATCGACAAATGTACTGCTCCGATTTTTTAACAAAATATGGGAAACTGGTACGATGCCGGAAGGTTGGAAAAACGCAATAGTCATACCGTTTCTAAAGCCTGGTAAATCTCCAACATCCCCGAGCAGCTATAGGCCCATAGCATTAACAAGTTGTTTCGCGAAAACATACGAAAGCATTATAAACATTAGACTCACTTTCATTCTCGAATCAGAGCACCTAATAGACATACACCAGTGCGGATACAAAAAGGGCTGTTCGACCACTGACCATCTTGTTAGGCTGGAACAGGAAATACGAGGTGCATTTCTACACAAGCAGCATTGTCTCGCGGTCTTCTTTGACCTAGAGAAAGCATATGATACAACCTGGCGACATGGAATTCTTAGAGACCTGGCTGACTTGGGGATTCGCGGAAGAATTCTGACCTGTTTGTATGATTTCCTATCGAACAGAACATTTCAAGTACGTCTGGGCACAGTGCTCTCACGAAGATTTGTCCAAGAAAACGGTGTACCGCAAGGTTGCATTCTGAGCACAACACTCTTCATAGTCAAAATGAACTCCATCAACAAGGTCATACCTCCCACAACCATGCACTCCGTCTACGTTGACGATCTTCAGATCGCCTGTCGGGCCTCCAGCCTACAATCCTGTGAAAGGCAACTGCAAATAACAATCAATAAGCTTACGAAATGGGCTGACCAAAACGGTTTTCGTTTTTCGGCACAAAAAACCACCGCCGTTCTCTTTACGCAAAAACGTGGATTGTACCCTGACCCTGCTCTTAAACTAAACAACATTGAAATGCCGGTAAAACAAGAATACAAATTCCTAGGAGTTACATTTGACCAAAAACTCAATTTCCTTTCCCACATAAACGCACTAAAAGTTAAGGCAAATAGAGCACTCAACCTTCTAAAGATGTTATCTCATAAGCACTGGGGATCTGATCGATTCTGCCTGCTGCGCATCTACCGTTCCATCGTGCGCAGTATTTTAGATTACGGTTGTGTCGTCTACGGCTCGGCACGGGAGTCTTACATTCGGCGTCTTGACCCTGTGCACAATCTCGGCCTACGTCTATCCAGTGGTGCTTACAGAACATCACCAGTGGAGAGCTTATATGTGGAATGTAACGAACCTCCTTTGTGTCACCGAAGAGCATTACTAACTCTGTCATACGTCTTAAGAATAAGGTCATCACCACAACACATCTGCTACGACATTGTCACAAAGTGTAATTCACGCTTACATTACCTTAACAAACCGAACTTAATCAAGCCGCTTGTCTTGCGTTTCGAGGAATACTGCCGGACATATGTCATCCCTGAAGAAGCACTTGATGTCGCCATTAAACCACCCAGACTACCGCCATGGCTGGATCTCACTCAGCTTTGCGATATATCTTTAAGCCATCTAAAGAAAAAAATCCACCCCACCAGAACATATCATTCAGGAATTCCGTGCGCTTCAGGACAAATATCGAGATTACACTGAATTTTACACGGATGGATCGAAAACAAGAAATCATGTGGGTATTGGAATCGTGACAGGGGAAAGCGCAGTTAGTGTGAGAGTACCTCATTGTATCTCTATTTTTACAGCCGAAGTTTACGCTTTATATGAGGCAGTTCGAAAAATCATCGCTGGCAAACACAAAAAAGCGATCGTATATACAGATTCATTAAGCGCACTTAAAGCTCTACATATCAAATCCGAGTGCGAACCATTAGTTGGCGACATTTTAAACATCGTACTTTTAAATAGCGGGGTAACTTCTATACGTTTCTGCTGGGTCCCAAGCCATGTTGGGATACCTGGCAACGAAAAAGCAGATGAGTGCGCCTTTTTAGCAGTACACAAAACACTTACAAAAATAAAAGTTCCCTTAAGAGACAGCCAGAGAACAATCCGTCTAGCGCTGTTAACAAAATGGCAACAACACTGGGACTCGTGCACGAGCAATAAGCTCCATCTGGTAAAGCCGATACTGGGTGAATGGAAGAACTGCCGTCACCAAGAACGGTTTATCGAAGTTGTGTTATGTCGACTCCGCATTGGACACACCCACTTGACACACAACTTTTTACTGGCAAAGGAAGAACAACCAACGTGTGAAAAATGCCAAGAACCGTTAACACTTATGCATATCCTAATCACATGTCCCAACATTGAAACACAGAGACAAAAACATTTCAGCAAACTATACAGACAACACGTACCTTTACACCCTGCTTTGTTAATAGGAGATGACCCTATAGTACCCCCTGGCTGACGTGCTAAACTTTCTGAAAGAATGTAATGTCTTAAGCAAGCTGTAAAAGCTCATTTCAGTGTCCATTCCTTAACACCTTGTGTCTGGCGCAGCATAGCCTCAGCTGCTTTTGCGCCATAAAAAACCAAATAACTAACTAACTTTTTGTTCTCACTAATGCCTTTACAGGCATGTCACCTCAAGGTTTTTATTGCTATTATCTCCTTTCTATCTGCTTTTATCCTCTGAATCTCCTTTTACAAAATGGCTTTTGTTGTCCACTGGAATTGTAGAGGACTCATTCATAACATAGGTGACATAAGAGATTTGCTAAGTAGCTTCTGTCCAATGGCCATGTGCTTACAGGAAACCAATCTGGGAGAAAAACACAAGAACTTTCTTAAAGGTTTTACTGTAGTACGACGCGACCGTGTTCACGCTAGCCGGTTGTCTGGTGGTGTGGCTATCGTTGTTAAAAGCGGCATCGCAGCGAGAGAGATTGCCGTCAACAGTCACATTGAGGCCGTGGCCGCCACGATTTTAGCTCATAAAACTGTCACCATATGTTCCCTGTATATTCCTCCACATACGAATTTTACCGCTAAGGATTTAGAACACATTTTGGACCAACTTCCTAAACCGTTTGTCATAGCTGGAGATTTTAACGCGCACGGAACGCTTTGGGGAAGCAGTACAACCGACATCAGAGGACAAATCCTCGAAGATTTTATCCTGACCAATGACGTATGTCTTTTAAATACTGGTAGTGTCACCTATTGCTCCCCAAGCACAGGAGCTACGAGCTGCTTAGATCTAGCGCTGTGCTCACCGTCGCTCTTTTGTGACTTTAAGTGGAGCGTAATAGACAATGTTTACGGCAGTGACCACATGCCCGCTATCATAAAATTAACAGGAACCCTTCCTACTACTCCATCTCGGCCACCCCGTTGGAAACTACATCTGGCAGACTGGGCGCTGTTCACTGAAAAAGCCGCCCTAGAAAAAGAGGTGCTTGAAGGTTTAAGCATAGAAGAAATCAACGAGACGATCACTGCCTGCATACTCGCGGCAGCCGAACAAACTATACCACAATCATCCGGCGTTCTAAACAAAAAAACTTAAACCCTGGTGGACAAAGGAGTGCACACAAGCTAAGAAAATGCAAAACAAGGCCTGGGGAATTTTCCGTAGATATCCTACAGGAGAGAACCTCCTAGAATTTAAAAAGACAAGGGCAAAGGCAAGATTCATCCGCAGGGAGGCCGAAAAACTCTCGTGGAAAAAAGTACATTTCATCAATTAACAGTACTGTGACATCTAAAAGAATGTGGGATCAAGTGCGCAAGTTTAACGGCAACTACAGTTCATATACCATCCCCATTATCTCAACTCCTGGCATCCAGACAACCTTAGACGAACAGGCAGACCTACTAGCTCAGCACTTTTGTGCTGTTTCGAGCTCAACAAACTATTCGACAGCCTTCCTAAAACATAAGCAGTCTACGGAAAAACAAAAGCTTCCCACTATAGGTTATCAGGACAGGTCATACAATGCCCCCCTTAACTCTACAGGAAATCAACAGAGTTCTGTCTCAAGGCAAAAAAAACAGCGCCTGGCCCAGACCAAATACATTACCAAATGCTCGCCCATTTGTCCCAGGAAGCGGTGAAGACATTGCTGCAGTTCTTTAACGTTATCTGGGTAACCGGCAGAATGCCAACAGAGTGGAAAAAAGCCATTATAATTCCATTTCTGAAAGCCGGAAAAGACCCTACATTGCCCACCAGCTACAGGCCCATAGCACTCACAAGTTGTATAGCGAAATCATACGAGAGCATCATTAATATTAGGCTAACATACATCCTCGAAACCGATAACTTGATAAATGTCCACCAGTGTGGTTATAAGAAAGGATGTTCGACTACTGATCACCTCGTTCGCCTTGAACACATAGTACGAGAAGCTTTCCTGTACAAACAGCACTGCTTAGCAGTATTTTTCGATCTTGAAAAGGCATATGATACAACGTGGAAGTTTGGTATCTTACGAGACCTGGCGGATCTAGGAATCCGTGGAAGGATGCTTAACTGCTTGTCCGACTTTTTATCAGACCGAACCTTTCGGGTTCGCCTAGGCTCAACACTTTCACGTCCATTTACTCAGGAAAACGGTGTACCTCAAGGCTGTATTTTAAGCACAACCCTCTTTGTCGTCAAAATGAACTCGGTGAACCAGGTCATACCACCCACGCTTACGCACTCACTTTACGTGGATGATCTCCAAATAGCATGCCGGTCATCCAACATGGCGACGTGCGAACGGCAGACTCAAATTGCACTAAACAAGCTAACCCAATGGGCGAACAAAAACGGCTTTCGGTTCTCAGAGGAAAAGACTGTTGCCGTGGCGTTCTCTAAAAGGCGAGGCTTGCAGCCAGACCCCACACTTAAACTAAACAAAACATCACTGCCAGTAAAACAGGAACAGAAGTTCTTGGGGGTCATATATGATAAGAAGCTTAACTTTCTCTCACACATTAATAATCTGAAGGTTAAAGCCAATAAGGCCCTCAATATTCTCAAAGTCCTGTCCCGGAAGCGTTGGGGTTCCGACCGTAAATGCCTTCTACAAATCTATCGCTCGTTGGTACGTAGTAAACTAGACTACGGTAGTATAATCTATGGTTCGGCAAGAGGCTCGTACCTTAAGCGCCTTGATCCTGTCCACAACAAAGGGCTACGCCTCGCAACAGGTGCCTATCGGACCTCGCCCATTCCCAGCTTGTACTCGGAAAGTAACGAACCGTCCCTCGAATGCAGGAGAACACAACTGATGTTAACATATGTCCTAAGAGTTCGTGCTTCACCTGACCATATATGCTACGACATTCTCACACGCTCTGACCAACGACTACACTACACGAATAAGCCGAATTCTATTAAGCCACTAATACTTAGATTTGAAGAAAAACTTCACGCCCTAAATGTCCCTAACGAAGCACTCTCCATTGCCAGAAGGCCAGCCAGATTGGCTCCCTGGAGTGACTTCTCTAAATTTCTCGATTTTTCACTGACACATTTAAAAAAAACAGCACACGCCACGCGAACATATACTGCAGGAATTCCGTGCGTTACAAGAAACGTACCGAACTTATGAGGAATTTTATACTGATGGCTCGAAGACGTCTACGTATGTGGGGAGCAGCGTGGTAGGAGAAAGATGTGAGCAACTAGTAAGACTTCCACATTTTGTCTCTGTCTACACCGCTGAGTGCTATGCCTTATGGATGGCAGTCAGAAACATTATAAACTCAAAACATAAAAAAACTGTAATTTTTACAGACTCTCTAAGTGCACTTAGAGCCCTCAATTCGAAATCGCAATATGAACCCTTTATAAGTGATATACTAAACAGCTTATCCCACCTAACCGAAGACCGCACCATACACTTCTGTTGGGTCCCGAGTCATGTTGGGATCCCAGGTAATGAAAGGGCGGACCAACTGGCAGCAACGGCAAAAGAGCTGCGTGTTTCCCAGAACAACATACCTGCTAGGGATGCGATTAAAGCAGTTCGCCGGGCCATCACCTCTCAGTGGCAGCATGAATGGGAATCGCAACATAACAACAAACTCCACCTAATTAAACCTGTCCTTGGAGAATGGAAGACGTGTTTTCATCAACAACGCTTTATTGAAGTAGTTCTGTGCCGACTTCGAATAGGCCATACACACGTCACACACAACTATCTACTGGCAGATGTACAACCACCGACCTGCCATAAATGTCACGAGCAACTAACAGTAGTACACATTTTAATAGCTTGTCCACATATGGAACCGTTAAGACAGAAGCATTTTCATATGTTCTATAACCTAAACATTCCATTTCATCCAATGTTACTCTTAGGTGATGACGCCTTAATACCCGTGGCTGATGTGATCAGCTTTTTAGACGAAGCAGAATTGCTAAATAAACTTTAATGACAAACTATGCTACTCCTATGAGACTACCAAAACTCAACCAACGCGAACTGTCGCACAGGCCTCTCCGAGAGGCCCTTGCTGCAGCAGAAATTTGAAATAAGCCGCTTGCCTCCCGGCCCTTGGGTATAAGGACGCGGGCAGGGCAGTAGTGCTATGTAAACGCCTACACAGTTTCAACAAGATGACCCTGTGCACCAACCATATACATTGACCACCTTACGCTTCATGTTCATTATTTTAGAGTGTATATATTTTACGCGTTTACGCAGCTAGTATTCTTAGGCCTCTCTACAGCCACGTCACACTATTCATAATATCCCATCGGTCATCGTCGAACACTCATTCATTGTCATAGTATAGTTCACTGTAGGTTTTCCCACCATGTGTCTGGCGCAGTATAGCCTTAGTCGCTCTTGCGCCACAAAACCCTACTTAACTTAACTTAACTCTAAGAAAAAAAAATCATGATGAGTGCGCGAAGCTCCGGAGGTTCATCGGTAAACCGTGAATCCTCCATAAATTTTGCCCTGTCGATCATCATGTAAAGACGTGAGAAACACTGTATTATACACAACGTAATTTTATTTATTCGTAAATGGTAGCGAGACGTGGCTTTCGTTCACCCTTCATTCAACGTTCACTCTTGCCGACGCTGCCGTGCAGCTTCGGCTTCGCGGGCTCTCACCTCCGGGTCTTGACGGTGAGCCCGTGCTGCAGCCGCTTTCCGAGCCCTCCGCTCCGCCGCCTTGTCTTCGTCGCTCATTGCGCGCTGACTGGTGAGAGAAAGAGGAAGCGCGCCAAGAGCGAACGCATTTTATAGCTTTGGCCCTCTAGCGGTCTCCCGCTTCGGGGGTGGAGCGAACGCCGCCGCGCCATCCAGCGGTCTCCTATCACACTAGAGCACGCAGCGGAGCCATCTCCTACGCATCGGAATGGAGCGAGCACCATCGCCACCTAGTGAGCACTCTGAGTACTAGAGGTGGCTACGACGCACAACGAGGGACTAACCCATGCCCTAAGGAGCTTCGCCCCTAAAAGAGTACTTTTACTCTTTTTCACACGAAAGTGTTTTATGCCGTGGTCCATTAAGACTTCAGTGACGTATTTCCGTCACGGAAATGACGCCGAAAAAATACACATGATCAGAAGACGAAGGTAAAAAGTTCCGTCCACAGGAGTCGAACCTGCTACCTTCTTCGTTTAACGTGGATGCATCCACGTTAAACGGTGCTATAACTGCCAAACACCAATAGACATTGTGCAACCTCTCTTATATTAATGTACAGCAAACATCAACTGCTTCTGTAAGGACACGGTTCACTTTCGTGTTATTCCGATTTCCTATAACGGAGGGATCGACCATGTTTTTTTACTTCAACACTCAACTACTCAAAGTCATCGACAAACGCGCTATTAGTGAACGACGTGATGAACACAAAAATAACTTTATTTGTTGGCAAAATGCAAAATAAGCCCAAAAAACGCGACAAGCGACTGGAAAATTCAACAAGTGCCTCGGCGAAAAAAGGAAGCCCAAATCCGCTTATTATAAGCGGAACTAGGAACTCCTGACGCGCGGACACAGCCGCCTAGGAATGCACAGCTGCACACCTGTGCAGGACGCTCCCCCCTCCTTCGTTTGGGGAAAGGGCTGCCCGATCACAGCAACATGAATGTAAACAAGGTGAAACAAACAATAGGCTAACATTCTCAGAGGTAAGAGAATGTTCTAGCAAAACTACAATAATACATTGTCATAAACACACTTGGCAATAAAAGTCATGATCAGGAGATACACAAGCACATTCTTCCAGTTACAAGTTTCAATCTCATTGAAGTTTGTGGGACAAAGGATTTGGAAATATGGTTTGGATTACAACTGCATTCGCGCACCTCCTTGGAGTGGTCGTGCCTAGTCGAAACATAGGATGGTTCTGAGAGGTAGGTGGGCCTGTCAGTGCCTGTTTATAGAAGGTGCGGAGAAAGAATTGGAGTCCTGTAAGCGGTATTCACACGAGAGAGAAACCTGTGAGGTATGAAGTTGGAGCCTACAAAACCCCGCTCACGAGGACGAGGCGAACGCAGGGGCGAAATACCGACGCTGCTGTGCCCTTTTGTTGGATCGCCAGCCTACTACACGTGCTTTTTTAGACTCCTGGCTTGCCACATATCTGACTCTTTATAGGAGGCACGTCAGCTCTCTTTGGGGGTCATTATACTTTCTTCAGAGAGTCGTGTTACCCGCAAGAGAGTTAACGTGCCTTCTAAAAGAGTATACGTGGCAAGACAGGACTCTCTATGACATATATATATATATATATATATATATATATATATATATATATATATATATATATATATATATATGGAGTATATGCTATATATGGAGGTGTCAAACATTCTCTATAAGCTCGAAAAGCTGTTAATTTATGATTTTGAGTTAAAATCTCTCATAGGCGATATTTTCACACTGTCACGCGTAATTATAGATACTGCATCTCTTTTGGCTACGTCCCAATTCACGTTTTTATTCTTGCAAACGGAGAAAAGCGGATGGGTGTGCAGCTAATACGAAGCGTCAAACTATATCGGATATAAAGACAGTCTTTTAAAGATTTGGGCTGTTCGAAAAGCGCTGACTCACAAGTGTCACTGTAAAAGGCACACACCGTTAAATAACCTAAGCATACTAAACATATGCTCTCTGTGAATGAAAAATATGTTCTCGCCAAGAAGGTTTTATGGACGTAATGTCAGCCGGACTTCGAATAAGGCAGACACCTTAGCCCAGTTCTCTTCGGAAGGAAAAAAAAACAGCCAATGTGTGATAAACGCCAGCAACCACTAACAGTACAATTTATAATCCCGTTGATGCCTTCACATCGAAACAGAAAGACGTGAATGTTTAATTTCTTTTTGAAAAAAAAAAGCGTACGGAGAAAACGAGGACTGAAAACAGAGTGATACACAGTGCCGCACTCGCAATTGAATCTTTATTCTAAGGAAACGTTAACTTATAAACACGAACCGCGCATATCAAGTGATGTAAACATCAGCACAAATGTGAAGCCATGCCTTCACAATAAAACATAACCCTTTTTTTGGAACATCATTGAGAGTAGCCTAACACAAAATTCACTACACTTGCTATTGTAGTGCGCTTCTGAAACATCTCGTGTCAAATGGTCCCAGTGCTTCAACAGAATCGTAGTGTGGTTGAGCAGTGCGGTTTGTGCTGTTTTTAGTAATTGTCACGGGCTAAGGTCCCAAACCTATAATATTATTATGAGCGAAGCCGTATTTGAGGGCTCCAGAAATTTCGACCACCTGGGGTTCTTTAACGTGCACCTAATGTTAAGTATACTGGCCTTAAGATTTTTGGCCTCAATCGAAAATGCGGCGGGGAATTCCATCATTTGAGCACCGTATTTACAAAACCAGCATGACGGGTTGTTTGTACAGCTTTTTACCTTGCTTTTAGAATTAGCTCTAATTAGAGCAGCGCTGCATCAGTTCTTTTTGCACCAATAAATGTGCCTAAACGTGTCGTATGGTGCACATTCTGTAAACGCTTATGCTGCTAAGTTCGACTATCCCTGGCAATGGCGAAGCTGACAGACGGGCGGGGTCAGCTGCTCGCCGCAGTTAACAAGACCAGGGGCGTAGCCAGGGTGCGGGATAGTGGGGTTCAAACACCTCCGCCCTTTCATTTTGCAATTTTGCATGTGTATATGCACGCACGCACTAAAATACGTAAAGTATGATAATAACCCCCTCTCCACGAAAAAGTTTGTCTACGTTACTGAACTTGACATAGATAATGCATTATGCGAGGACCTCAGACCACGCCAAAAGATTTGGTGTTTCGCCGCTACTTTTCCGAGCTTTCAGTATAACTCCGCTGCTTCCCCGGTCTTTCAAAGGAATGGAAGGATGGTTATGCCGTTTTCTATGGGTTAAATAATAATAAGAATAATATCTAGGGTTTTACGTCGCAAGGCCAAGAAATGATTATGAGGAACGCCGTAGCGTAGCTCTCCAGAAATTTCGAACATCTAGTGTCTATTAGCGTGCACTTATATCGGACGTACACGGATCCCTACTATTTACCCTTCACCGAAATGCGACCGCCGCGGCCGGGGTCGAATCCGCGACCTTTCGGGTCAGCATCTGAGCACCGTAACCGCTACACGATCGCGGCGAACTCGACGGGTTAAACATCCCGATGGAAGCAAACACTAAACATCACGGCTCGACCCGTATTAGAGTCCAGGCATTTTGCATGGGAGTCAAGTATTCTAGCACTGAGCCACACCAGTGCTCTTCAGACTGATGCGAAAAAGAAAGTATAGCAAATGCCTCATGTCAGGACAGCGCCATTTGTGCTGCAGTGTTGGCTTTGCCCGTTTATATCAATGTAACAAACAATACACATGTACATCTTTGACTTCGCGAGGTACACTCTAAGAAGTTTTCCGGAGTAACTGCGCAGTTAACCCGAAAAGGGCGCTTTGTTCCTTCGTGGGTCAAACTCTCTGCAAAAGTTTGTACACGGCACGACAAGAAGGGCGCTTTCCTCCCTTGGGAGTAAAGCGCCCTTCTTGCCGTGCCATGTGAAAAGAGAAAGGGGGGCGCTTTCCTCACTTGAGGAAGAAAGCGCCCCCTTGTTTTCTTTTTTTTAATTAACTGCAGAAATGTTCGCGCCTTGTGCAAACGACCCATCGTTGCCTACATAAGCCCGTTTTCTTCCCGACGGTGCCGTAGCGTGGCGTGGTGTAGTGGCTAGCGTACGTGCGTGCTGACTCAGTGGTCGTGAGTTCGAATCCCGTGTGTTTGCTGTAACTTTGCTGAAGTTTATTTTTGAATGTGATGCTTGTATATAGATTGTACATCTAATCGAGATGCCTGCACGAACTTCAAAATTCTGGTTAAGTCACAACCCAGAACTGATTTTTGTTTTACGCAACACATAACTGTTGCTCCCTTGAGGAGTAATCGCGAGCGGGGGGAGTGACAGTCCGTCCCTTCGTAGTTACCCCAAAAAGGAGAAATGGGTGTGGCAGGTTAGTTACTCTTCTTTAGGAGCAACCTCGATATCCCTCTTCCTCCTTTACTTCTTGAGTGTATAGTAATATGGTTTGCGAATATGCCTACGATTGCTACTTATGAGATGCACATTATCGCCCCGCTATGAAACCGACGACTCTCTGCTCAAGCGTTATTGCCCACATTACATCACGCCGTGAGTTACACCCTTAAACGACAATGTACTAGGCGTGTCTGGTAAACCTGCGGTATGCGTACAACCACCCTGTTTACACAAAGACGTCGATCCACTCATAATTCGTGGCTCAGACTGAAAAACCCGGCATAGGCTGCTACTCGCTGACTGCTTTGCATGAAACTTATTTCCACAAAGTGTAAGATCTGCCAGATCTTTTTTTCCGGAGAAGCGAATTAATAGAGATGGTGAAATCTAGCCATAGCTCAGCTACACCTTTGAAAAAATTTCTTTTGAGTGAGTGACGTATGTATAGGAAAGTGTCTTAACACTTCGGATTATTTCCGCGATGTTTATCAGCCTGGTGGAAAAGATAGTTCTAGTTCTTTTCTTTTTTTATTGTATGTGCAAACAATGTGCTCCTATTTTTTTTATATACCAGCTACCGCCCACCGTTGTCTTCTAAACAACGAGTATTGCTTATTTTCTCACTACTCTTCTCCCTATTCGCTCGCGAGTAAAATATTACAAATACAAAAGAAGATGATGTGTCGACATTTATAAGATATTAAACAGTTCAATGCGCGCTCGATTGTCAGCTCTGCAGCAAGGGGTAAAATTGATCCCCCTACGCTCTCGCGCGAAACAGACTGCTTAAATTGGAGCCGGCTCGAGGAGACGACCATACGAAATCAGGATGGCAGCGATGCAGGCAGTCATTTTGTGCGCTAGCTTTCTCGGCGCGTTCGCTGCTAGCATCAGCCCTGAAAATTGTGGGGAATCTAGTGGAGCCCAACAGAAAAAAGATGGTTACGAAGTAAGTGCGCTGTCGTGTCTCGGCTTTCAATTATTTTTTGGTGTTAAAAAATGCTCATAATCTCTGTATTTGATTTTAGTACAAGTTTTGCTTAATCTAAAATTTTACCACTTGTACGTTTCTAACAAGGTGCTAATAGCTACAAGACAATAAAGGTTGCTTTTAGACATGTCTACCGCTGTCTACCCAATCATATGTAACAGGAGGTAGCAGCGGAGCAATCGGCTCTTCTAGGATGTAGTATGAAAACCTAGAGAAAGAAGCCTCACATTTTAGTGCAAATATGAGATAGGGCAAGAAGTTTTGTTGGCTGCAGGAACTCCCACTGCTGATTGAGTGTTCCTCATCCGGGTGTAAATTTCGTGAATATATGGAGTGTCGACGAACATCTTTCAATTCTGTAGTTTCATAGTTTTCTTCCTTTGTTTTGCGATTCTCAAATGGGAAGCGTTGTCCAGTGGACTCACCTTTGAAATCAAGACTAAAGGGTGACGAAAAATTTGGCTGCCCGTAACTTCCCTCAAACTGCGCGACGAAAAATGGCACCATAACTGACCAGTGTGGTGGTATATTCATTTATTATAATTACTGCATTCTACATGTATCGACGCATGGCTTGCTCAGTGATATCTAAAGGAGGTTTTCAACAGTGGAGGTCCTCTATCTGTATCGGCTATTTTTTTCTGCGCTTCTTTTCGACATTTTTTTTAATATTTTAGAATGGCAAGGAAGACACCAAGTAATACTGAACTTGCGTAAAAGGGTTACTCTAAGCAATGCATGCGCCCGAAAACCTTTTGCTCCATGCTTCATGTGGGCACAGTCTTGTCTCGTGGGAATGTGGGAATGTCTTGTCTCGAACATTTGTCCAGGAGGCTGGAGTGCCGCAAGGTGGTGTCCTGAGTTGCACACTTTTTATTATAAAAATGAATTCCTTGCATCTGTACATTCCACGCAATATGTTTTATTGCACATATGTTGACGACGTGCAGATCGGTTTTAAATCGTGCAATCTCGTAATGTGCGAGCGGCAGGTCCAACTTGGTTTGAATAAGGTAACCAAATGGGCAGACGAGAACGGGTTCAGCTTTAATCCGCAAAAGAGCACGTGCATTTTATTTTCAAGAAAGAGAGGCCTCCATCCCGATCCGGACATTGACCTGCACCGTCAGCGGCTAGCTGTGAAAACCAACCACAAATTTTTAGGCATAATTTTAGACATGCATTTAACATTCGTACCCCACATAAAAAAATCTCAAAAACAAATGCCTGAAAGCTATGAATATACTTAAGGTCTTGTCGCGGACATCATGGGGCAGCGATAGAAAATGTCTAATTAATCTTTATAAAAGCCTCATACGCACGCGCCTAGATTATGGGGCGATCGTCTATCAGTCTGCGGCACCAAGCGCCTTGAAAATGCTTGACCCAGTCCACCATTTGGGCATGCGTCTTTCCACGGGTGCTTTTCGCACCAGCCCCGTAGACAGCCTCTACGTCGAATCGAACGAGTGGTCGCTCCACCTGCAGAGATCTTACATGTCCTTTGTATATTATCTCAAGGTGAACGCACACAAGGAACACCCCTCACATTCCACAATCAATGATCTGTCCAGTGCTGTCCTATTTGACCACCGTCCTTCGTTGAGACAGCCCTACTCAATTCTTGTGAGGGGCCTCGCTGAGGAAACGGGTCTGCCACTTTTTGAACACCGTTTGGTAGCTCCCGCTGCAGGCCTCCCGCCGTGGCAGTGGCAGATTATAGATTGCGATGTCTCTTTCATAGAAGTTACGAAGCACGCGCCCATTGTACATATCCGCAGATACTTCTTGGAACTGCAACACAAGTACACGTGTCCTGAATTCTTTATAGATGCCTCAAAGACTCACACTTCTGTGTCGTACGCAGCGGTCGGTCCATCTTTTTCTGATGCTGGCGTTCTGCATCCCAATACAAGCATCTTTACTGCAGAAGTGTATGCGATACTTGCGGCCATTAAACACATTAAGCAATTAAAGATACAAAAGGCTGTCATTTACACGGATTCCCTAAGCGTGGTGAAAGCACTGAAACCTCTAAAAAAGCACAAAAATCCCGTCCTTGTCTCGCTTTACTCTCTTTTATGCACACTTTACACATTTAAACAACATGTTGTAGTGTGCTGAGTGCCAGGGCACCGCGAGATCCAAGGCAACGTGATGGCGGACCAGCTAGCCGCATCCGTCCACGAAAGCACTGCCAATACATCCATGACCATCCCTGCGCTTAACCTCAAACCATTCCTTAAACGACAGCTCAGCTTATTGGCAGAGCACATGGGATAGCCACGCAGAAAATAAACTACATGTTATCAAGCCACATCAAGGTAATTGGCCGCCAATATCAAAGTCACGCTACACAGAAGTAACACTTACAAGGCTAAGAATAGGACACACACACACTACACATTCATATCTTTTGTCCGGTGGTGATCCACCTTTGTGCGACAGATGTGGTGAAGCACTAACCGTGCTTCACATTTTAATCCAGTGTAATGAATTAGACGCGCTTCGAAAACACCACTTTTCATTACCCTACCGACAGCAAATACCATTTCACCCATCAATGTTCATCGGTAGGGATGCGATTTTCAAACATCAATCATTGTTGGCATTTTTAAGAGACGTACGTACTTTTCATGTGATATACCCAGGCATTCCGTAGCACGACCTCTCTAGAGAGGTCGCTGCTGCTGTGGTTTTATTAAACAAAGCACATGCCTCACGGCCCTTGGGCGCAAGGGCGTTGACGAGGCACTTGTGCTAATGCCATATATCTCCATCACGGTTTTTATTATCACGTCCTTTTGCCATTGAATCTCACTACACACATTTCACGTCACTTTCATGATTTTAATACTTCTATGTTTTACCCGCCTTAGCGCGAGGAACTTTAAGGCCCTCATACAGCCACTTACCATTATCATTGTTCATATCTCTTGTCCTATGACCTGGCGCTCTTTGGCCATCATATGGCCCTTGCGCCACAAAACATCACACACACACACAGTTCTGAGCTTGGTGATCTGTTGTCTGTTTAACTTGAAGACTGCCTTCACTTCTTTTACGATGTTTGTTGTTAAAAAGGATCTTGTATTCTACTTTCGGCTTCCGCACGCTTTCACTGCAGAAATTACAGGTGAAGGGTGAATTATGATGACTAAGTATGCTCAATAGCTTTCACAACAAAGAAGACGAAGAAAAATTCTAGGTTCACAGCCAAATCAACGTATGGCTTTGAAAGCGTGGTCATAAAACGGTCCATAAATCGAACAAGGCCACCCCCCGCACGATGACTTCCTTCGTGGACTTCCTTCGTGGACCGAAGACCTCCTTCGAAGATCAACCGGCTTTTAAGAACGATACGCCTTCAGAGATGGAGCAGCGCATCCACGCTCCCGTTTATTCCAGCGACAAAGAACAACCTCTCGTGCCACGCGCTTCCTCGTCTTTCTCTTCCTCGAGCGCGCCCCATGTTCCTGTTCTTAACACTCCCGGCCCAGGAATTGCTACGGGAGCATTTCTAGGAAATACAAACGTTGTATAGGCCGCGTTACTACTTTGCCGTCTGCTAGTTTTAGTCGACATGCACGCACAATGCCGTCAGTTCCCGTAATGTTCTTCAGAACACGTGCGAGTTTCCAACACAACTTGGACAAAGCATCATCGCGCACTACGACTATATTGCCTTCAGCAATACTAGTAATGTCCACCACTGGCCTATTATGAGCGCTTCTAAGGAGTATAAAATATTCCTTGTACCAGCGATTCCAGAAGTATTTTTGCAGCCTTTGTCGCTGTATCCAAGGTTTAAGCAGCTCTGTATGGGAGCTGGGTACCACGGCTGCAGTTTGTAAGTCGGGAAGTGCCGTCAGTCGCTTGCCATGCAAGGAATGGGCCGGTGTCAAGACTTCTGGTTCCTCTGGTGCAGGATACGCGTACGTCAGAGGTCTACTATTTATGACGGCTTAAATTTCTGCTAGGACCGTGCTCATTTAACCATAATCTAAAAGTGACCTTCCCCGAGCTCTCCTCAAATTGTCTTTCACAGACTTCACCATACGCTCCCAAAATCCGCCCCACCAAGGAGCACGGTCAGCAGAGAATTTCCACGTGATGCTATGAGCAGACAGATAATCGCCAACCTCACTTCCCCGAACAGTGTCATACACAGCACGAAATTCGCGAGAAGCACGTTTAAAGCACAGAGCATTGTCAGAGTAGATTACTAAAGGAAATCCACGACGTGCAATGAAAGGTCCCTGGTTCGTTCCCGGGTTTCGGCACCAATGTAAAATCCGAAGACTTCCTTCGAAGATCAACCGGCTTTTAAGAACGATACGCCTTCAGAGATGGAGCAGCGCATCCACGCTCCCGTTTATTCCAGCGACAAAGAACAACCTCCTCGTGCCACGCGCTTCCTCGTCTTTCTCTTCCTCTAGCGCGCGCCATGTTCCTATTCTTAACATCTTTCCTTCCTCCACGCCCGAAATGGGACCTTCATTGATGTTCCTAGCAGCGCAACGTTTCTGTTGCCACATGCAACAACGACGGTCGTGCGTTCATATCTAACCAAGAACGAAACATGGGAACGTGAAATGACACGTCACCTTTATGAAAGATCACATTGCCATAGCATAAACAGGCTGATCGCCGACAAGCACACGATCTAGATAGCCTCAACTATTGGAAAAATTACACCATCTCCCGCTAAAGGGAACCATGTGTAGATGTGAAGCAGCGGGCGCTAACGCTTACATTGGCGGTGGCGTTGACGCTGGTGCTCATCGCAGCGTTGCGCAGGACATAAAACTGGGGAGGCGCAAAGCACGCAGTGATGGAGCGGTGTTTCCTACTGGAACATGCCAATCGCTGCTAATGGGCAATGAGAGACAGTAGACTCCGACTGTACACAGAGACCCGCAGTCCGCTTTTAGTTAACGCGCACGCTGCGAATTTTTATTGTTCAACAACGCACAGGAGAAATCTCCCACCAGCACCACATTGGAGGTCAAGATCCATTGCCATATATACGGGGTGGCCAGTGAACGGTTGTGCAGCGCGAGCAGTCGGTTTTTTCAACCAAGAAACTCGCTAGCAGACGCTGCCTGCGTCGGCGTCGAGAGGCGAGAGAGGGGGGGTAGCGTAGGAGAGGAGAGAGAGGGGGGGGACGCGCATGCGCAGTGGGAGTATGGAGCCGCGGGCAGGGGATGCCTAGAGGAGAGAGGGGGGAGCGTAGGAGAGGAGAGAGAGGGGGGACGCGCATGCGCAGTGGGAGTATGGACGTCGCGGGCAGGGATGCCTAGAGGAGAGAGGGGGGGGGGGGAACGTAGGAGGGGAGGCGCATGCGCAGTGAGGGTGTGGTTGCCGCGGGGAGGGATGCCTAGAGAAGAGAGAGAGAGAGGAGGTTTTTTATTTTTATTTTTTTTGAAAGGTTTGCGCATGCGCAGTAAGGGTGGTCACGCCGGCACACCACCACCACCACCACCACCACCACCACCGGATTAAGCTTCGCCATAAGATGCTTCACATCTAAAAGGCGCACACAAATACGCATGTTGCCGGCGCACCATCGAGGGCCGCATTTCTCTGCGCTCGCGGGCGCCTGCTTTTTGCGGTTGCACCAACAAGGCTGACGACACTTGCGAAGCAAAACAAGCGCGGCTTGAAAACAGGAAGTGCATGAACAATCAATGGTATGTTTAAAGAAAGGAAACAGGTTCCCCTCGTGGCTAGATGACTGTAGACAATCTCGAAAGAAGACAAACAAAACGGGGGATCGAGTGAATCGACTGTGAAATACAGAAATCACCTTTGATAGTAAAGGCGCTAATTCGTAAGGTAGTCGATCTTGGGGTCAGAAAAGGGCTGAGCAGCAACACCTTAAAAATTGTGAAAGATGCCGCATATTCATTCGGTGACCCTGCATGCATGGTGAAGCTGAGGTCAACGCTTCGTATGCAGCGACGTCTAGATCGGGGCTTCAATAAAACTTATGTTGGGCTTAATTGGTACATAGCATTTAAGGTGAAAACTTCAGCGCAAATCTAGACGCACCACAAATCATAGTGCTTGCTCTTCTAATCTTTGTGTTCCGCCTTGATTTGTGCTGAAGTTTTCACCTTAGAAGTCTATATTGGGAGGAAGTATAAGCAGGCAGGCTTTCCTATAGTTATTCGTACCTTGTGTTGTCGTGGATCGGTGACACGTCACCCCACAACGGCAGGAAAATGTATCATTGCCACTGGATGTCTTTTACCACGTCCAAACCCTCTCTGACAGAGGTTATGTCAGAGAGGGATTGTCTTGTATGCTTGAGTTCGGTTGTGTAAGAGGTCAAAATGCTGCAGGTCTATAGCCTCTTGGGATTCGGCCTTCTCCACACTGAAGGCTGCGGCGACTGCAACTAACGTAGTTTTCTTACCGGCAAAATTACGCGTCGTCCACGCCGCCTGTCCACTGCACAGCGGGAAGGCACGCGGTCAGATACGTTGCCACTGACGGCATCTACTGCGTGAGCACTTGTAAGGAAGCTGGGGATAACCATCGAGCTCCCAGGGCTAATAGGTGCCCTGTTGGACATGCCGGTTTCTCTACTGCGCATTCACGCAACTCCTCTGCAATCCTCTACGCTCGGTCCGAGATGAGGAAATTCGACGGCAAGGCTTGTAAAAGTAGGTAGAGAATTGACGGGTGCGGAAAAAGCTGATCCGGCCGCCGCCGAATTGGATTCCGCGCGTCTCTTGAGGCCGGATTCCCACCTGTGAATGTGTCATTATATTAACAGTCTACACGATGGAATGTATTGTGAATTTTCGCATCTGCCATATTCCACACTTGAAGGGGCCCTTCAAAACTTTTCCAAGTAGCCATTGCATGGATTCAATAAAGGAGCTTATTGCCTCACGAATTCACCGCCGCAAAAATTTTTAGAACCCAGCCAGTACGCGCGGAGTTACAAAGATTTGTCGCACGCTGTTATTGCATTCTCTCTTCTCTCGTCCCGACGAAAGCGCTGGAAGCTAAGCAGGGGGGAGATGGCACGGGGAAAGAAAATATGTCACGCCCGCCTCGTAACCTTGAGCACTTTTTCTCTTTCTTTTTCTTCGAATACGTGGCTTTTCAGTGCGATCGCGCACAAATGGACAAGTCGTGGCCTCCAACGGCGGCCCCAGTAACGACCGAGCGCGCCATGCTCAAATCAGCCAATGGCTGATACATGGTTGTGACGAGGGATTTTTGAGCTTGTATCGCCACTTGTCGTGAGAAGAGAAAGCAATTTTTAGCAGACGTGGAGAATTTCTTTTGAATTCCAGGCCGCGTGCTTTTCTATAATAATTGGCTCGCGTGTTCTCGGGAGTCTTGACTACCGATCGGCAGCATTTTCTGAGAATGCTCAAAAAGTGTTGCAGGGCCCCTTTAAGCAGATTCTATTATTTTTTCGTTTGAATACTCCGCAAGCAGGCATCAGAGAAGGTACGGCTCCTCGAAAATTGTTCGTGTACGTTGAGTGCTGCAATGGGGGATGGAGACCTGCTTCGCCTTTAAGAGTTGGGCGCGATAGCGATATCCCGTCCCTAGTGCCTACTTCAATCACTTAGTGCATACTATGTAATGGGTAGTATGCTTTAAACCAGGAGCAATTATGCGCGGCAAATGTGGGAAATGTTTTCGAATTTGCAATGCACCCACTACGTGGTGTTAAGGGAATACGCGCATGTGCCGTAATGGGTGGCTGGCTTTAAACTATGAAATCGTTATGATAGTCACATATTCTGACGCCCGATGGCAATGTACGCTTGTACCACGCAATATTCCTGGGATATTACATGTTATATTGCGACGCCTATATAAAGGACGCTTGCGTTTGCGAAGCATGGAAGTTATTTTCACTGCATTTCCAAGCAGAGGAAGTTATTTTCACAGTATTTCCAACCAGAGGCATGGCTGTGTGGTAGAACACCTGCTTGCCACGCAGACGACCCGGGTTCGATCCTCACTCGGACCCGAAAAATTTTATTATTTATTTTTCTTACTAACTTCTTTAGCGCAAACAAACACACGGACAAAGAGAGGGAACGACACCAGCGCTGGTGTCGTTCCCTCTTTTTGTCCGTGTGTTTGTTTGCGCTAAAGAAGTTAGTAAGATGAATGTGTACCAACTAGCCCCCCCTTTGAGTTTTACTCCAGTTCATTATTTATTTTATTTGCATCTTTCTCGATTTTTCGGTCACGGACAAGATGATGATTTTTCGGTCAAGGACAAGATGATAATTTTTCGCTCACAACCAACGACGCCGACGCCGACACCGACGCCGGAATTTCTGCGAAACGAGCTCTTTAACGCTATCGCGTTAAAAAGAAAATCCACGCATCACCACGAAGTGAATGATGACGAGCGGGCGAAGCTAGGTCCTTAGGTCCATAATGTCTACGTTCAAGTCGCCGACTGGTATAAAGGGTTTGTGCTTGTAGGTGTTTTATATTGTTCTGTTACAACTATGATTGATATTGGTGTATTGTTAAACCTTTTTTTGTGTCTCATATATGTTACCAGAGCGTTGCCCCATATAATGTAAACTGAGTGACAAAGTGACATGAAGAGTCGACGACAAAGCTCCGTCCTAAGGTCCATAATTTCTACGTTGAAGTCGCCAACTAGTGTAAAGGGTTCGTGCTTGTAGGTGTTTTATATTGTTTCTTCAATATTATAATTGTTGTTCGTGTATTGTAACCCTTTTTTTATTCACATACACACGTTTCGACTGTAGCAATGGCTGTCTAACCAGCATGACAGCGGACAGTGAGCTTCGACGACAAAGCTAGGTCCTAAGGTCCATAATGTGTACGTTGCGTCACCGACTAGTATAAAGGGTTTGTGCTTCTAGGTTTCTTTTATTGTTCTGTCACAATTATGATTGATATTAGTCTGTTGTTAAATCCTTTTTTGTGCGTGTCTCACATTCACCAACATTCCCAGGATTTGGAGACATTCGTACGTGGCGCCATCTCTCGGCGGCAGCAACCGCATCCTGCCATAACTGAATGGGAAATAGGCGAAAAAAAAACATATCTTGAAATAAGCTAGTTACCAAAAACGACTCCGGAATTTATACAGCACAGACCTACTGGAACACTGCGGCGAAATTTCAGTATCGCACTACAAAACCTGTGGCTTCCCTAGACAATGGAACACCCCCATTGGAAATACATGAGACCCATTGTTTATTATTAAACACTCTGGGAAGCCACGCAGTTTGTGGTGCGACACTGTAATTTTGACAGGATGTTTAATTAAGTATCTGCTTTGTAGAACCGGGAGTCGTTTTTGATAACTAGCTTTTTTCATGAGATATGATTTTTTGCGTCTACTTCCCATTCAGTGACGGCAGGCCGCCGATGTCACCGACAAGAGAGGGTGCTACGTGCAAATGTCCCGCAAGCAGGCATCAGAGAAGGTACGGCTGCTCGAAAATTGTTCGTGTACGTTGAGTGCTGGTCGGGTTGCCTTAGAACGCGTAGCTATAAAGCGAGATTCTGTAACGAAGAAGAACAATGTACATGCTCTAGGGGAACTAAGGAAACGATGGAACATGTACTGATTGAATGCGGCGATATCCACCCAGATATACGTGTGGGCATGAGTCTACATAAAGCCTTGGGTTTTAGGGACAACAATGGAAAGCTGAACACGTCCGCGATAGAAATAAGTAAGAGACGGTTAGAGTATTGGTGGCAGAAAAGTAGAGATAAAGGACAAAAATGAAGAATGGGGAAAAAATAAGGTCATTCTGCCTTAAGAGGCAGAGAGATGGACCGTGAATTTATATTTTTCTTTGCTATAATAGCAGAGATTTAATCAATGTAGATAAGGCATTTGGCCAACATAAAAAGAAAGTTTTTTTTTCGAGCCTGGTGGCAGACATGTCACCGCCCCGTTATAAAGGGGACGCTCATAGAATCCATCCATCCATCCATCCAAATCCTGGTCATGTCTCCCCGTGACAGGCGCGGACGACGACAAGGCTCGGCCCTAAGGTGCTTCGCCCCTAAAAAAAAAAAAAAAAAAAAAAAAAAAAAAAAAAAAAAAAAAAAAAACAAAAAAAAAAAAAAAAAAAAAAAAAAAAAAAAAAAAAAAAAAAAAAAGCAGGATACCCCTCACGCACATGTTTTTGAGAGCAGCCGTTTCTTCCGCGATTGACCAAGCATTTCAGCTTGAAAATGCGCGGAAAGACGTTCACAAGGGAAAGGCGATAAACACAGGACGACGCTCCTAACAACTGGCATTTCTTTATTCAGAACGCACGTTTATAGAACGCAATCCCAGTAATTCCCCGCCCTGACGACCGATAACAGACAGTTACCTAAAGCATCACATCATCTGCTCGCACGAGTCGTGGTAAGAAACTGATCTCGTTTTCCTGTAAACTGATAGAGGGATGGCTGATACACCTCAAACCTTCTTGGCTAATGTGAAACGCCTCAGTGATTTCCCTCGAGTTTTCGCGTGGTGCCTGTAAACCACGGTGGTCCTTTCGAACAGAGGCCTGCATCCGCTTACCTTGCAGTGCATGGCTATGTGTATGTATGATCTGCTAATCAAGGAGCTGTGGTGTTCCCTTAGGCGTGTGTTCAGGCACTTTCCTGTCTGCCCGACATAGACCATCCCGCATGACAGGGGCAGTCTATATACAACACCTACTCTATATACAGCACAAGACACAAAAGGTTTGATGTGGTTCACACTCCATGCCAGCGATTTCGAGACGGACTTCGGCACGCTTGCTTATGGCAGAGCAAATGTGCCCCACCTTTCGATTTGCGGAAAACACAACGCTTATGCTGTAAGGCATATATGACATATATGGCTTATGCCGTATGACTGCTATGCCGTACGGCATAACAGCGAAAGCTGTTATGAAATCACAACAAGGGCCGATACTGGCGCCGTAGTTGTCCACTGCCGCCGCCGCCGGTCTCCGTAACCACTATCGCGCTAAATGAAAAAAATTCCCCATCTCCCGCTAAAGGGAACCATGTGTGGATGCGAATGTGCTTTGGGACGCGGGAAGGACTAAACCCCCCCCAAACACATTCAAGCAAGATCAAGGAATGGGGTCATCCTGGGCGACAGACACCACCTGCCTAGCCATTGCTAAGCAGCCTCTCTGTGCTCTCGGCCATGACTCAAGGAATGGGGTCAACCTGGGCGACAGACACCACCTGCCTAGCCATTACTAAGCAGCCTCTCTGTGCTCTCGGCCATGACTGTGATGATTGTAGTAGGGTTGACGGCCTTCATATTACTACAGTGTTCTGGTTCGCATATTGGGTGCTTCCCTACTTCATGAAATCGGCCGGACGCGGGACGCGGGACGGGGGGAGGGACGGACAGCGCCCCGAGCATAAGATGCTTCGCATCTAAAAAAAGACTAAATAAATAAAAAATATTGAGGACAGAATGGGAATCGGACCTGAGTGCACTGCGTGGCAGCTCAGTGCTCTACCACTGAGCTACGCCGGTTTTCTTTTTCTTTATTACCTATAATTTACAATGTCATGTCACAAACATAAATATTCAACAAGGGAGTTTCAAGCACCGGCGTAGCTCAATTTCTTTTTAACTTCAAACTCTGTTGCAAACTGACCCTATGCAGGCATCATGTCGGGTGAGAAATCGCGTAACATTGGTAATAAACTGTTTTAGAACAGTTAAGTAACAACCAGGCGTCACACAATGCGAATTGCGTAACGAGTGGGTTGTTGAATGCTCCAACCCATTACAAAAGCCTCAGGCATAATTCTTCATCGTTGTCAGCCACAGCATCAATAAAGTGTACATAATTACTTACAAGTGTGTAGTGGGCACTACGCTTTCCCGAAGAATGACGAATAATGGCACAGTGGACGCCTTCCCACCTCACAAATATATGATGATTTATGGCGTAGTGGGTACAATGCAAATGTGCTTGTAGTAGTTACCACAAGAGTGTCTAAAAAAAGGCTCTAGAAAGGTCGCTCTTCCAGATTTCGCTGTGACTGTGCTGCGCGTTCCGCACGAGTCTCGTGGTTTTTGTGTCGCTATGGATATTTACGACAAGAATATTTTGCATGCAATTCCATGCTCTGTTCAGATTGCAGATGAGGTACTGTTTACTTAGGAAATACAAAACTTACTAAATACAAAACTTACTAATGTCACGTTAGAGCAGGTGATATTTAGCCAGAACAGATTTAGCTCCATTGTACGATAGGGCGGCAATTCGGACTTGGTAAAATCGAATGGGACATCTGTGAATGCCTCTGAGGACTCTAAATAAAGTTTGACCATCCATCCATCCATGCATCCATCCATCTGTGGATGCGACACTGAAAAGGAGTTGCTACTCTGTATCTGAAATACGTCCTGGGCTAAACAGCTTGACTTTGTATGAACGACGCCATTTTCAAACAAATTTTCACAGAAACTTTACAAGGCATTATGTAAACATGCAACCAAGACATTCATTAATGCTTGTTTCCTCTTAAAATAAACACTGCGCATCCATTGTAGAGACGGCGGTTTGCAGGTTCTGTATTTATTCACGCAAGGAAGCAGCTGGGCTTTCCTGTCGGCTCGAATGGATGAAATGATCCAAAGCACTGACCATCTACGTTTTTATTCTTGTGGTGTTCGTAATGAGCGGACGTCAGTGAATGCTCGAGCATATTTGCTACCTTTTTTTTTTCTCGCAGTCTGGGAACAACTGATTTTTCCTGGGAATTGAACTCGGCATAGCTGTGCAAGGTGTGAGTGTTTGAAGTGCTAAGTCTGTTTATATTTTCAAGAAGGGCGTGTGCTTGATAAGAAAACAAATATTCCGGCGCTTTTCACGTCAACGAATGTTGCGTGCGTTGTTAGCTAACAATGTGTTTTCGTATTCTAGCTTTTGGAGGAAGAGGTCACGTTCGCCTTGGTGAATTTCTCATCGAACATACCGCTTGAGGACGGTATTAATTGTATTACAACCAAGACCACTAAAAAGGAGGACAGCAACCATACGGTTGATGAGGAAATCAAGTTCAATGTTGGAAATTCATGGTAAGATATACTGTTTGAGACATCAGAGCAAAAAAGTTCTGTGTTTGGTTTCTGAGATGTAACATCACAAAACGACTCTGGCTATGACAGACCCGGCAGTACAACGCCCCGGATAATATTGACCTCCTGATAATGTTTTAACGTGCACTGATATCCCAGGGCACACAGGCGTCTGCATTGGTCCTGTGCCAAAATGCGACCTTGGCGGCCGCAATGGAACCCGTTTCCTTCGGGTCGGCAGTCGAGGACCGTAACCACTGGGCCGCCGCGGCGGCCAGAAAAAAGCTTTTGGGACGTTTGAGCTTTGCTAGACTGCGAAAGCGTTTTATGCCCCCTTCGCAAAGCCTTCTCATTCTCTTACCGCCATTCGCTTGATGATCTACACCTAAACCGTGCCGTCAGAAACGTAACGTCTGCGGGCATGACGTTTATGGTTGTAAGCCCTCCCAGGGAGCCTAATACAGTTGCCAAGTACCCACTGTACAATAATGCAACTTTTTGCGAAAGAAGCACTGACGGCGCGTCGGAAAGGTAATGCGCGCAACTACGTAACTGCGCAATTTGTTGATTCCGTGGCTGATGGTCATGGTGATGATGGTGAATTATGACCCAGCTTTTAAAATGATTTGGCAGCTTTCTACCACTGCTTACGCAAATCACAAGTAGTGACATATAGTGCCGTTCTACATTTCTGCCTTGTAATATTACGTCTGTTATCGCGACTCCTCTCAGGACATGACGCCTGTAGTAAGGTCGTTTCCCAATGTAGTTTCAAGCGCTGACGTGACTCTGTGGCGAAAGACCTAACTGTTGGAGACTATTTTAAAGTACAACACTTAAGCATTTAAAAAAGATCAGAGGGATGGGTGGTCTCTCGAAACCGATGGGTGGCGAAGCGGCGAGGCGGGCGGCATTTCCACCGCTTACCGCCGTAGTGAAAATCCTGAAATGTATATATATATGCAGATTAAGGTAACGCAAAGAGCCTGTTTTTTGGATTTCTGATAATCGGGTAATTACGCCGTTAGCTTGTGATAATCGGGATAAGGCATGGGGGGAGTTACTTAACCATTCCTCATTTTAGTGCGGAAATTGTAAAGAGCAGAAATCAAAGTAGATGAAAGGGCAACATGTCGCCGATGGGAGGTACACCCAAGACGTGAGATCGTTCGCAAACTGCGGTCAGTTGTCATTTTGGCGACGTTCATTTACTTTCTCTTGCAAATACGTTCCTGCAATACGTTGCTTTGTTGCCAATGTCTGCTGGCTTCATTATGATAAATGAACGAAAGAGGCGGATCCATTTAAAAGACTGCGCTGCTTTAGATACGGTCAAGGGAACACAGAAGCACGTGCGCTGCATTGTGTGAACCAGGGGATCAAGGGGCCAGTTTTCGTTACTTTTTTCGACGTAACCTAAAGAAGGGAACAAAACACGAGGCGTGGCTGATTGAAGTGTGGTTGTTATGAAAAAGGAGAAATTGACTATAGTGGTCAGAAAACAACTTGCCGTCGATGAGGACCGAAGCACCAATGAAGTATGCGTCTGGTGCTCTGCGAATAGAGCTTCGTTGGTGGTCCCTTTCCCTGAGCACTTTATAGGGTATTCCTGTGCGTGTGCATGTATTGCACACGCTCATCTGCGTATGTATATATGGGCAGTTATCCGACACTTCGTTATCTGTCTACGATCATCATCACATGAGGTTCTTGATCGCCTGTCAGCACTGATCTGTCCCTTGAAAAAAAAAAAATATATATATATATATATATATATATATATATATATAAGGCTTATATGCTGAAGAATAACTTCGGTTGCCGCAAGGTTATAAGTATAAAAATAGATGCGCCTTCACATAACAACTGTTTATTCTGCCGACGTTTCGACGGGAACCCCGTCTTTTTCAAGGCATAACAATATCTACAACGTGTCTCTTATATACCGTGTTAGGACAGGAGGGAAGACGGAAAGGTAAAGACGAACGTGAAAAGGGGGAAAAAAGAAAGAAAAAAAAAAAAGAAAAAAAGGAGGAGGGGGGGGGGGGGGAACGAGCACGAAATAAGAAGGACCGGCATGACAAGAGGGTAAAAAAGAAAAAAAGAAGAGCCGTTTTGCCTGACGTGAACATTGTGGTGGCTTAAGCAGCCATACTATTATTGACTACATACTCCCACCTCCACCTAAGTGGACAGTCTGACGACCCCGCTCGTCTGGTATTGCTCTTTCCGGTGCAATCCCCGGGCGGCTTTTTTTAATAATGCCTGTGCTTAAAGTTTACGCTGTAAAGCGGCAGAAAGTCGAATTGTTGGGGTGAGTACTGAGGGTTTCCAGTGCATGCTTTTAAGTGTCGGCGGGGTTGCACGATCTGAAGGAGCCGGTAATGTGGCCCCGCCATCAGTGTTCATTATATGGATTGGCTCTTTTGGAGAAGGAATAGAGAAGAGATGTAAAGGAAAAAGCTTGTTAGTGTAACGACAGTACGACATCCGGGTCCACTTATCTGTGCATGCCGGCTGTGCTTGAAACGGCAAATCAATTCCATATATTTACAGACACAAGCCTACACGTGCGCCAAGGAGAAATATTGTTGACGCGATGGGCGGCAAGGGGCCAGCGACTAATTAGGGAGTGGCGTTTGCGCCTTTTAAAGATCGTAAGGTTGACAGGGTGCCTGGGTGCTCATTAATTCCGTTTTTTAGCGTGTTGAATTTGTAGATGAAGTAAGATTCTCGTTGCTCTCGTTCTCGCGTTGTTCGAAAATTGTTTTCCAAAAGTGTAACCCTCATATCGTCAAAGCTGTGATCTTTCAACGCACAATGTTTAGAAAGTGGAAGACCGGGCAGGGCACGTACATGTGCCCGATGGTTGTTGAATCTAATTCTAAAAGGTGTGTCTGTCTGACCCACGTATTGCATGTTGCATATTCCACATTCCAGAAGGTATATTACGTTGTCTGAGTCGCAGTCTAGTGCACCACTTATCCTGTGCTTAAATTCTGAGTGGGTGCTTTCCGCCACTGTTGTTGTCTGCATGTGTTTGCACACTTTGCATCTTCCTTTTCCGCAAGGGCGACACCCTGTTTGAGGTTTCGTGCCTATCTTTGAATTTACTAAATGATCCCTGATACTTTTTGGCCGCCTGTATACCACACACGGAGGAGAGGTGAAAATTTTGGATAGTCGCTCGCTCTGTTCCAATATGTTGAAGTGTTTTTTTAATACTTTATTTATGTTCGGTGGGTCGCTTGTGAAAGTTAATACCAAATTTTTCTTGCGCTGTTGGTCGGCACTTTTTTGCTGGTGCAGTAGTGTCTGGCGGTCCAGATTTTCCGCTTTTTTGATCGCGTCATCAATGATAGCTGCCGGATATTCTTGGTGGAGGAGTACTTCGCGCATTCGTGTGCTGTTTTTGCGGAAATCATCAGTGCGGGAGCAAATTCTTCTGAATCTGTGTGCTTGGGAATAGGGAATGCTGGTCTTGCAGTGTCGCGGGTGGCAACTTTTGAAGTGCAGATATTGTTGTCGGTCCGTAGGTTTTCTGTATACGTTAGTAACCAACGCACCATCTTCTATCCGAATGTGTACATCAAGGAAGCTTATTTCAGTGTTAGAGTACGAGTGTGTGAAAGAAATGCTGGGATGTGCTTGGTTAAATGCTTTTATGAATTTGAGGAGTTCGTTTTCTGAATCCGTCCAAATCATGAATATGTCGTCGAGGTACCGTTTATAGAATACAGGTCTGATATCACAGGATGAGAGAAAAGTGGATTCTATATGGTGCATGAATATGTTAGCGTAGTTTGGAGCCATTCTTGTGCCCATTGCCGTGCCGCTGATTTGAAGGTAGTATTGATTGTTAAATTCAAAGCTATTTAATTCGAGGACAAGCCTCGTTAAGATTTCAATTACTCTTTTGCTTGGGTATGCGTCAGGGTTGTGGTTGCCATAGGATTCTACAAGTGCTCTTATACCATCGTCATGCGGGATATTCGTGTAGAGGGAGCTAACGTCCAATGTCACCAGAAATGCACCGTCTGGGAATTTTACCTCCGATATTTCCCGAAGGAAGTGGTTTGTGTCACGCAAGAAAGACTCATGTGTGGGTGGTATGTTTTTGATTAACGAGTCAATATAACTAGATATAGGTTCAGTTAACGTTCCCGTGCCTGATATAATCGGTCTACCAGGGTTTCCCTCTTTATGGATTTTCGGGAGCATGTAAAAACGACCCGGTGCCGAATGTACCGTAACAAGTGCCTTTCGAAGCTGTGGATCGATCGCGCCTTCGCGTGTGAGCTCCTGCAGGGCTGTCACAACTATCTCTTTGTGCTCGGTTGTAGGGTCCGAATCAAGATGTTTGTAGAATTTTCTGTCATTCAGTTGTCGCTTGCCTTCCTCAATGTAGTCCGATTTATTTAAAATAACAATCGCGCCTCCCTTGTCAGCCGGTTTAATGACGAGATCCTCGTGGTTGCTCAACGAGACAAGTGATTCTCTTTCTTTCTTTGAAATATTATTCATACTTGGACTGTGTGCCTTGTACGCATGTATGACATCTTTCTGAACCGCGTCTATGTAGAGATCCAAATGCCGATCCCTGTTGGCGTTTGGGGTCCATTGCCGTCCGATTACCCCGCGGAAAAGTGGATTATCTTTTTGGGGTTTATCGAAGAAATATTCCTCCAATCGTAAATTTCGTGCGAAGTCGTCTAGGTCTTTCAGAAGTGTGAATTCATCGTACTTTCCACTGCTGGGGCAGAATGTAAGTCCACGTGATAGCACAGTCAATTCTTCTTTGCTAAGTTCTTTATCTGAAAGGTTGATGACGTTTTGTTCTTTGTGGTGTGCTGGTAAGTCTTTCTGAGCGTGAGGTGGCCTGTTATTTTCCATGTAAGCCTCAAACAGGGTGTCGCCCTTGCGGAAAAGGAAGATGCAAAGTGTGCAAACACATGCAGACAACAACAGTGGCGGAAAGCACCCACTCAGAATTTAAGCACAGGATAAGTGGTGCACTAGACTGCGACTCAGACAACGTAATATACCTTCTGGAATGTGGAATATGCAACATGCAATACGTGGGTCAGACAGACACACCTTTTAGAATTAGATTCAACAACCATCGGGCACATGTACGTGCCCTGCCCGGTCTTCCACTTTCTAAACATTGTGCGTTGAAAGATCACAGCTTTGACGATATGAGGGTTACACTTTTGGAAAACAATTTTCGAACAACGCGAGAACGAGAGCAACGAGAATCTTACTTCATCTACAAATTCAACACGCTAAAAAACGGAATTAATGAGCACCCAGGCACCCTGTCAACCTTACGATCTTTAAAAGGCGCAAACGCCACTCCCTAATTAGTCGCTGGCCCGTTGCCGCCCATCGCGTCAACAATATTTCTCCTTGGCGCACGTGTAGGCTTGTGTCTGTAAATATATGGAATTGATTTGCCGTTTCAAGCACAGCCGGCATGCACAGATAAGTGGACCCGGATGTCGTACTGTCGTTACACTAACAAGCTTTTTCCTTTACATCTCTTCTCTATTCCTTCTCCAAAAGAGCCAATCCATATAATGAACATTGATGGCGGGGCCACATTACCGGCTCCTTCAGATCGTGCAACCCCGCCGACACTTAAAAGCATGCACTGGAAACCCTCAGTACTCACCCCAACAATTCGACTTTCTGCCGCTTTACAGCGTAAACTTTAAGCACAGGCATTATTAAAAAAAGCCGCCCGGGGATTGCACCGGAAAGAGCAATACCAGACGAGCGGGGTCGTCAGACTGTCCACTTAGGTGGAGGTGGGAGTATGTAGTCAATAATAGTATGGCTGCTTAAGCCACCACAATGTTCACGTCAGGCAAAACGGCTCTTCTTTTTTTTCTTTTTTACCCTCTTGTCATGCCGGTCCTTCTTATTTCGTGCTCGTTCCCCCCCCCCCCTCCTCCTTTTTTTTCTTTTTTTTTTCTTTCTTTTTTTCCCCCCTTTTCACGTTCGTCTTTACCTTTCCGTCTTCCCTCCTGTCCTAACACGGTATATAAGAGACACGTTGTAGATATTGTTATGCCTTGAAAAAGACGGGGTTCCCGTCGAAACGTCGGCAGAATAAACAGTTGTTATGTGAAGGCGCATCTATTTTTATACTTATATATATATATATATATATGCTACAGGAATGCATTAACAACACGTTGGTTTTGGACACCGCCGGGATCGAGGACAGCTACAGCCTATTACAGTAATGCCCCCTACAAATAAATAAGGTAGCGTCATTATGTAGTGTAAGGACACCTCTTCTGCGGATTTTGTCGATTGTGCATGCTCGTATACAGTTATGGACGTCTGCTATTGAAGATTAAAATGAGTAAAACGCTTCCACTGGCAAAAACAATTCCCTGGAGAAAGCAACGCCCTACGTGAGTGACATGCGCTGTTGTAGTTGCTAGGAGACTTGGCAGAGGCGAAATGGCATAGTTTCCGCTATTTTAGTTCATATTTAGCGGCTATATAAACGCAATCAACAGCGCCGCTCGTGGCGGAGGATTTTTATATGCACGAGAGGATAGAGACAGTAAGCGTCCAGCGCGTCCGCGCGTTTGCTTGCTCGCGTTATCTTCTTAAAGGTCGTCTGTTTCACCTGATCAGGTATTTGACTGTGGTGTAGTGACTACTGTGTGAGGCCTCGTTACTACAGGCGCTGAGTTCAAATTTAGCCATGTGAACATTTTTTCTTCTCTAGTTACGAACGTCACTCCCCGCCGTCATCCTTTCCTTCTTGCTTCCGATGTGACGCGCGCACACACGCACACACACGCGCGCACACACACACACACACACACACACACACACACACACACACACACACACACACACACACACACACACACACACACACACACACACACACACGCACGCACGCACGCACGCACGCACACACACACACACACACACACACACACACACACACACACACACACACACACACACACACACACACACACACACACACACACACACACACACACACACACACACACACACAGACACACAGAGAGAGAAAACATTTGCACTTTCCATTACAAAAATGCTATCGCCATGTATAGTATAGCATAGCAAAAGGGCGGGAAAGGGAATTGAGGGTGAAGAGAAGTGAGGAGAGGGCGAGGAGTAGGGAAAAGTTGAGGGCAGAGAGCAAAGCACAGTATAGCCATGTACAGTGTGGCCTAGCCATGTGTCGTAAGTATTGCAAGAGGTGGTAAAGCGAAGTGAGGGCGAGGAGGTGAGGAAAGAGGAAGCATTGTACGGCTCGCGTCTACAGCCTTATATATTAAATGCTGCAGCGCCCTCTAGCAGGACTACATGGTGGTTGGCCGCCACTGCTGCCGAAACACACACTACTATAATGGAAGCAGCTCTATTGTTCCGCCTCCGTGATCGCTACTTGTGAGGGTAGCGATCACGGATGCGGAAGAATGGAGCTGTTTCCACCGTTACGCACCGGCGAAATAATTCATTCCTTGACCCGACCAACAGAAACCTTCCCTAAATTTCATGTTCTCCACAGCAAGAACCCGGAAAATTTCGCAAGCACCGTTTCCCCATTCGTAGTTTCAAAATCCTTCACTGAAGCCTTAGGGCCGCTCTACAATGTAACCAAAATGGCGAGATGCGACCTTCTTTTCGAGGTCCCAGCAAAAAAGCAGTATCAGAAACTCAGCAGTCTCGTATCACTTGGAAACCTACCCGTTTCAGTGTCATCCCATATGTTCATGAACAGTTCACGCGGAGTTGTTTCAGAGGCAGACCTCATTGACTTGTCTGAAGCTAAACTGCCAGAGGAATGGAATAACCCTAAACGTAAGTGATGTAAAATGGATCATTATGAGAAGAGAAGGCAAAGAAATCCCAAGCAAACATCTCATTGTTACATTCGCATCCAGTGTACTTCCCCAAACCACTGAGACAGGCTGCATTAAGTTAACTGCCAGACGATACATTCCTAATCCCTTACGTTACTTCCAATCCGAAAGATTCGGCCACGGATCACTGAACTGCCGTAGTTGTTCAAGTTGTGCTAAATGCGGTGTACCAGACCACCCACCTGGCACCGGTGCCGGCACACCACAGTGTGTCAACTGTAAGGGCAATCATTCTGCGTGCTCACGTTCATTTCCAAACTGGCAAAAAAGAAAACGAGAGCATCACATTGAAGTACAAAGAGAAATTTTTTCCGCAAAGGCTATTGAAGGTGCTCACCCTGTCACACCGCACCCTACGCTAACGCGGTGCGCCGGGGGGCAACGTCGCATCGGTCCCTGCCACTCCTTCGGCCTGCGCAGAGCGAGACAACGGCTGTGGCGCCTGCCCCCATGGCGGCTGCAGTTAGTCTACTCCGCCAACTCGTGAACAGGGACCGACGACTCCAGCGCCGTCGGGTCATAAGTCCTCGTCTCGCCAGGCAAGGCCCGAAAATCGAACCACCGGCAGGCACGTGCGGGCATCCAGTGCCTCCGAGGAGGCAATGGACACGACATCGGCACCAAAACACCGGCGCAATTCTCTGGAGCGCGCCAAAAAAACAAAAACACCAATAACGGGGGCGGACGACCGTCCTGCCTCCTGAAATAGAAAGTATTTCACATGAACACTCCACACTTTCTTAATGTACACAAATCACCATTTTATGCCTAACATGCAGACCCAAATATTACAATGGAACGTCTGAGGCCTTCTTCGAAACCTGGATGACATACAAGAACTCCTCCACAAACTCAATCCAAAAGTGCTGTGTGTACAAGAGACCTACTGAAAATCTTAACACACCAACTTTCTACGCAATCACGTCATTTTCCGAAAGGACCGGGAATACCTCGTGGCGTCATCTGGTGGTGTAGCCGTTTATAGCCAATACAGGAATAGCATTTAAACATTTACCGCTTCAAACTCTCTTTGAGGCAGTGGCCGTTCGAGCGGTTCTGTTAAACTGATTGCAATTTGCTCTCTGTATAAACATTCACAATACCATCTCCATAAACATGATTTCTAGTGCCTAATATGTTAACTACCAGAACCTTATCTGGTTCTTGGGGACTTCAGTGCACATATCAGTCTGTGGAGTGATTCTCGCTGCGATGCGTGTGGCCTCTTCTCTTCTGGCGCGTGTCTGTTGTATCAGAAAGCCAACATGGTATAGCCTCGCTAAGAATACCGACTCGTATATCAGCATTACATCTCCATCTCTTCTACCTCTACTTAAATGGAAAGCCATTAATAATCCGTACGGAAGCGACCAAATTCCAATAATTCTGAGTGCACTAATAATGTATGAATATCCTCCACAGCTTCCTAAAGGAGAGATTGACAAAGCCAATTGGGAACAGTTTCAAAAAGCTGCTCACTTAAGTTACTGTCATATTTCTGGCTTAAGCATAGATGCAGCCTTCTCCTCTGATTGATGCTGCAACCAAGCGTATACCATAAACAAGTGGACTGTCCGGCAAACGACGTGTCCTGTGGCGGAACACTGAGTGTCGAAATTCGCACAAGAAGCAAAACAAAACACGAAGGTTTTAAGGCGAAAGCCTTTAATGTCTCATGCTCACGTCCGTCCGGTGTCCGTCCGGCGTCCGTCCGTCCGTCCGTCCGTCCACACACCCACTGCGCATGCGCCAACCCATTAAATAACTCTCTCCTCTAGGCATCCCATCCCGCGGAGGCTATACCCTCACTGCGCATGCGCGTTCCCTCCCTCTCTCCCCTCATACGCTCCCCCCTTTCTCCCCTCCTACGCTCCCCCCCTCTCCTCTAGGCATCCCTGCCCGCGGCGTCCACACCCCCCACTGCGCATGCGCGTCTCCCCCTCTCCTACGCTCCCCCCCTCTCTCGCCTCGCGACGCCGACGCAGGCAGCGTCTGCTAGCGAGTTTCTTGGTTGGAAAAACCGACTGCTCGCGCTGCACAACCATTCACTGGCCACCCCGTATATATGGCAATGGATGTTGACCTGCAAGGTGGTGCCGGTGGGAGATTTCTCCTGTGCGTTGTCGAAAGATAAAAAATTCGCAGCGTGCGCGTTAACTAAAAGCGGACTGCGGGTCTCTGTGTCCAGTCGGAGTCTTCTGTCTCTCATTGCCCATTAGCAGCGATTGGCATGTTCCAGTAGGAAACACCGCTCCATCACTGCGTGCTTTGAGCCTCCCCAGTTTTCTCTCCTGCGCAACGCTGCGATGAGCGCCAGCGTCAACGCCGCCGCCAGTGTAAGCGTTAGCGCCCGCTGCTTCGCATCTACAAATGGTTCCCTTTAGCGGGAGATGGTGTAATCTTTAAGGCGAAAGCCTTTAATGTCTCTTGCTCACGTCCATCCGGTGTCCGTCCGACCTCCGTCCGGCGTCCGTCTGTCTGTGTGTTCGTCCGTCCGTCCGTCCGTCCATCCGAGCTCTGGCACGGAGCCAGGTGGCCGCCGGGATGCGCAGACGGACGCCGGTCGCGTCGGACTCTATAGCGTTCGGGCTTTGCTTGCGTAGCGTCGCTGTGCCCAGAGTTTGCAATCATTCTGACCGACGCCGTCTCAATGGACCCAGGCGTTCACGGAATACACTTTCCAATTTACAAAGGGTCCGTCAATTTAAGAGCTGGAACGCGGATGGCATTTGCACGATGCGCAAAGCGCGAGAAAATACTAACGCATGCGAACGGAGGAAGATGAGTCTCGCGTTTCGCTGCGATTCGCGGTAAAAAATTAAAGAAGAAAACACGCACCCATTCGGTTTGTGTCTTATCCCACTGAGAGTGTAAAAGAAAAAAGACATGGCATAATCAGTGGAATGGCCACACGCTTTCGCCGAACACACCTTGGAATGTACAAAGTGTCCTTCAATTTTTTCGGGAGTCTCCGATAGCGGAAAATCTTGAGAATTTTAAGAGCGTAAAGTCACAAGGCAAGAGAACGCGCCGACAAGCTAAAAGGGAGCACAGCTTGGAAGACCAGGGAAACTTCCTAATCGCACACGTCGAGCAGGTGTCCAGCTTGTCGCACTACTCCGAGGCTTTCCAACGGTACAAAAGAAGAATAGAAAAACAGAAACTAGAACGCAACTGTAGAATTATGAGGCCCAAAGCCAACCTTTTCGCTTAGCTGAGCTACTAATATCGCTAAACTGCGGCAATAATTCCGCCCCAGGTTTTGACCGTGTAGAATATGAAATGTTGAAACAGCTACCCTCTAAAACCTAAGACACATTGCTTTCTGTTTACAATACCGCATAGTTTTCTGGAAGGATGCCTAATTCTTCGAAAGAGGCTATTTTTATCCCTACTTTGAAAAAGGGCAAAGATCCAACCTCTGTTACAAGTTACAGGCTTATCGCGTTAACAAGTTGCCTGTGTAAACTCTTTGAAAAAATAATAAACTGCCGGTTAATACATTTCCTCGAAACAAACAAATTACTTGACCCTACCAGTGCGCATTTCGAGGGGGAAGATCCACAACCGTCCGCTTAATACGGATTGAAACACAAATTCGTGACACATTTGCCCATAAGCAATGTTTTCTCCTTGTATTTCTTGACGTGGAATAAGTGCACGCTAAAGCATGGTGGTTCGGAATGTGAGACCTGTCACACTGACGTGTACGAGGTAGAACGTTCGACAGAAAAGTTACTTATCGGATCTACACCCCGTGTCCGAATGGGAAACTTTCTATCACGACCATTTATTGAAGGAACTGGAATGCCACAGGGTGGTGTCCTCAGTTGTAGGTTTTTTTATTTTACAATTGAATTCGCTGCATATGCGCATCCCACGCAATATGTTTTATTGCACATATGTCGTTGATGTGTATACGTGTTATAAATCGTGCAACCTTGAAATGCGTGAGTGACAGGTGCAGCTTGGGTGGAACTAAGTATCCAAATGGGCCGACGACTACGGCTTCAGCCTTAACCCACAAAAAAGCACGTGTGTCTTGTTGTCCGTAAAAGAGAGGCCTTCATCATGATCTTGACATTGACTTCCAGGGTCAACGTCTGTCCTTAAAGACCGCAAAAATTCCTGGATTTTAACCTGGACACGAAGTTAACGTTCACATCACACATGAAGTATATTAAAAACAAGTGCCTAAAAACAATGAATATTCTAAATGTATTGTCACGCACTACGTGGGGTAGTGACAAGAAGTGTCTAATGAATTTGAACAAAGGCCTCATACGTACGCGCCTAGATTACAAGGCAATAATCTATCAGTCTGCGGCACGAAGCGCCTTGAAAATGCTCGACCCTGTCCGCCATGTAGGCATTCGTCTTTCTATGGGTGCTTTTCGCACGAGACCCATAGAAAGCCTTTACGTTGAATCAAGCGAGTGGTTGCTCCACCTGCAGAGATCCTACATGTCTTTCGTATATTATCTCAAAATGAACACAGTAAAGGAACACCCCTAGCACTTCACAATCAACGATTTGTCCAGTTCTGCCCTTTTTCAGAACCGTCCTTCGGTGAGACAGCCCTACATCAATTCGCGTGAGGGGCCTGGCTGAGGAAATGGGTGTGCCACTTCTTCAAAACATTTTGATGGCTCCTGCTGCATATCTGCCGCCATGGCAGTAGCAGCTCATAGAATGTTTTGTACCCTTCGAGGAGGCGACAAAACTCGCGCCTATTGCACATATCAGTGGATATATGCCTGGACTGCAGCACAAATACACCTGCCCTGAATTCTTTACAGACACATCAAAGTGTCACACTTTTGTGTCCTACGCAGCGGTCGGTACATCTTTTTCAGATGTAGGTGTTCTCCACCCAAATACAGGCACCTTCACAGCAGAGGCATACGCGATATTAGCGGCCATCAAACATATCAAAGAATTAAAACGGCAATGTGCAGTTATATACACAGTTTCCCCAAGCGTTGTAAAAGCTCTAGAAACTCTGCAAAAGCACGGAAACCCCGTCCTTGTCTCGCTCTACTCACTTTTTGTGCACTGTCTACACACACTCGAACAGCATGTCGTAGTGTGCCGGGTGCCAGGACGCCGCGAGATCCAAGGAAAGGAAGTTGGCGGAAGAGCTAGTCGCATCAGTCCAGGAAAAACGCTGCCGATACTTCCGTAGCAGTCAATCCACTAGACTTAAAACCCTTGGTGAAATGAAAACTCAGGGCTTATTGGCAGTGCTCATGGGACAGATAAACACAAAATGCAAAATAAGCGATATGTTATCCAGCGGAACCTTAAAAAGTGACCATGCCGCATGCAAGTAACACTTACCAGGCTACGAATAGGACACACACAACACGTACGCGTACGTTCTGTCTGGAGGTGGTCCATCCAGTTGTGAGAGATGTGGAGAACCAGTTACCGTGCTTCACTTAACGTGCTTCACATTCTCGTCCAATGCAATGAATTAGACGCTGTGAAGAAAAAGCACCTTTTATTACCCTACCGACAGCAATTCCCACTGCATTCTTCCAGGTTTATCGGTAGGGATGCACTCTCTCAATTTAATTCGTTCTTCGCGTTTTTAAAAGATGTGCATACCTTTCACGTGATATACCAGTGCGATCCGCTACAGGACCTCTGCACAAAAGTCGGTGCTGCGGTGGCTACAAGAAACAAAGCACCTGCCTTGAGGCACTTGGACTGAAAGGCGTTGGCAAGACATTCGTGCTAATGTCATATATCGCTACCATAGTTTCATTACCACAAGCATTGCCATTCAATCGCGCTACGAACATTTCACGTCACCCTCATGATTTTAACACTTCTATGTTTTACGCACCTTTAGTGCGCATAATTTCAAGGCCCTTCTACAGCCGGTTACCACAATCATTGCTCGCCTCTTTTCTCCCATGACCTGGTGGTCTTTGGCCATCAAATGGCCCTTGCGCCATAAAACACCATATATCGTCATCATTGGACCTTGCGCCAATGAACACTATTACATCGTCATTATTGCTCTTCCCTTTGTCATTCCCCGTAGGCGCCTTGCTCTTTGGTAGTGGTAGCTATATGCGGCCTGGACTCAACAGCTGAAAAACAGAAATGTAATGTGCAATGCTGCTTTTATTTATACCATTGTGTTCCGTCGTCAACAACTACTGCCACCTCGAGGAGCAGGAGGAAACTAGTGACGCACGCGATCGGGGCACAGTTTTAATTCTTCCCCGCAGGGGCGTCTGCGTAAGCAGGCGTTTGGTGCTTAGCGACACCACGGACCCGAGCTAACGGGGGGGGTTTTGACCTCCTCCCACGCTTAGCCGTGCGTGGCGTAGCCGTGTCCGGGGAAAAGGGGATCCTGGGGGTTGAGCGGAAGCCGGGTGATTGGACCTTTAAGGCCCCCAGGCCGAGGCAACACACCCCTTTGGCGCCGGCTTCACGCAGACGGCACCCCTGGGCTGACCCACCCAGGGGAAATCGGTAGACGCCTTTTCCTGTCTCTCTCTACCCTTATCTTCGTCTTTTTTCTCTCTTTCAATCTTTCCTGTCTTCTCCTCTTTTCTAGTTACTTCTAATTTTCTTGGCGGCGAGGGTTAACCTTGTGTGTCATATCCAGTCTTGGGTATGATTATTGGGTTATAACGGAGGTGTATAGCTGGCGTCTGCAGGTTCTTGAAACCTGTAGCGCCCCCACGTTGGGCTCGCTGGTGGGTGGCTGGCACCGCCGCCGAATAGAAAGTCTATTTGATGGCAAACGCTTTTCCCTCTATACACGATCGCGCTAACAAAAGAGTGCGCACCGAAGTAAGCTTGAAGTTCCCAGCTCAAACAAATGATGCCTTTCCTCGTTTTCATGTCGTTCATAGTGAACAGCCAGACAGAACAGCCAGAAATCTCTCACCCTTTCTTGTGTCGAAATCCCTCTCAGATAAGCTCGGACCTGGTTTCAAGGTAACAAAAATGGCAAGCGGAGATCTGCTTCTTGAAGTGTGTAGTAAAACGCAGCATGACAAACTGACCACCATTCAGACATTCGGTGACGTTCCTGTCACAATGACAAAGCACAAATCTATGAACACTGTCCGCGGCGTAGTGTCCGACGATGACCTGATGGCACTCAGTGAAACAGAACTACTCGAGGGCTGGAGTGAGCACAATGTAATTAATGTCCAAAGAATCAAAATCCGACGTGATGATAAAGAAACACCTACGAAGCACTTGATCCTGACATTTGGCAGCAGTACATTACCAGAGCACATAGAAACAGGATATATCCGAATGCATGTCAGACCGTACATACCCAATCCCCGGCGCTGCTTTAAGTGCCAGAGATATGGTCACGGATCCCAAAGCTGCCGTGGGCGGCTCACGTGTGCTAAATGCAGCTCCCATGATCATCCTGCCGATGACTGTAGTAACTCACCCCACTGTATCAACTGTGAAGGAGGGCACCCTTCCTACTCCCGGGCCTGCCCTGCATGGAAACGCGAGAAAGACATCATATCACTCAAAGTCAGGGAAAATATTTCTTTCAAAGAAGCACGGAAACGTTTTTCAATCGTAAGTCACAGGACTTACGCTGATGCGGCACTCAAGGGGGGCAGTGCAGCAGCAGCTTCCGGTGGCCGTCCGGACCCCAGACAGTGGGGCGACGACGAGGCCACCTGCCCCCACGGTGGGTGTGGCTAGTTCCACCCCGCCACCTAAGAAGGACCAGCAGGCCAGTGGCCCAGTGGTCCAAAAAGCCTCCCCTTCCGAGGAGAGGCCTAAACCTCATGCCCAGACGCGCAGCGCGCGTTCATCCAGCGTCTCTGACGAGACAATGGATATCACACCAGGCCCTTCGGCATTGCCGCCGAAAGGCCGCCAGAGCTCCCTTGAGCGTTTGCCGAGAGGCAAGCTGAAGAGGTGAGCAGAACACGGAAACGATGACTTGACCTTGGGTCGGGTCTTCTGCGATGCAAAAGCATTTTAATAATAGCATAATGGCAGTTCAGATTCTTCACTGGAACGCTCGGGGACTCCTACGTAACCTTGACGACATCAAGGAATTGTTATCCGAATATAAACCCAAGGTCTTTTGCATCCAGGAAACACATCTAAAATCCTCAAACACTAACTTCTTAAACCAATATGTTATATATCGAAAGGATCGCGATAGCGGTCTATCCGCAGCTGGCGGAGTTGCTATATTAACGGAAAACTCGATAGCGAGCCAACATTTGGCGCTCAATACTCCTCTTGAGGCCGTTGCTATTCGAGCCATACTGCTTAACACCTTAATAACCATATGTTGCATATACATCCCACCTGACTATAGACTTTCGAAAACAGAGCTCGAAGACCTACTGGACCAGCTGCCGGAACCTTTTGTATTGGTTGGAGATCTAAATGCCCACAATCCGCTTTGGGGCGATCCGCGCTGTGATGCGAGGGGACGCATAATAGAGCAGTACTTGTTATCGTCGGGTGCGTGTTTGCTTAACAAAGGACAACCTACATTTTATAGCGCGGCACATAAGACATACTCATCTATCGACCTCTCGATCTCCTCTCCTTCGCTCATGCCGTATCTAGAGTGGAAGGTGATCAGCAATCCCTATAACAGTGATCACTTCCCAGTAGCCTTGCAAGCAACTGGTAAGCAGGAGGGCCCTACATTCCTTAAACGATGGAATCTGTCTAAAGCAAACTGGGAACTCTTCCATGAGCTATCATCGCTACCATATAGCACTATAGAACAGCTTGGTGTTGAGGAAATGGCAGCTTTCATCACAAAATACATCATATATGCCGCTTATGAATCAATTCCAAGAGGACCGGGCAGAAGGGCCAAAGCTAAGCCATGGTGGAATGAGGAATGTGAAAAGGCGAAAAAGGATCAAAACAAAGCATGGGGCATGCTTAAGAGCTCAGGAAACACAGCACCAGGGGCAGATCAAATCACATACGAGATGATCAGGCGACTAGCCAGAGAAACAGTGGAATGCTTACTTGGCCTAAATAACAAAATCTTGTCCGCAGGACAGATGCCGCATTCGTGGAAAGAGGCCATAATAATTCCAATTCTCAAGCAAGGCAAAGATGCATCCGATGTAACAAATTACAGGCCAATTGCCCTAACTAGCTGTTTATGCAAGTTGTTCGAAAAAAATCATAAATCGCCGCCTAATGCATTTTCTGGAATTTAATGGAATCCTAGATCCACACCAAGCCGGCTTTCGCGTAAGCCGGTGTACGACAGATAACTTAGTACTTCTAGAATCGTATATTAGGGAAGCATTTGTGCACAAACAGTATTGCCTCTCTGTTTTCTTCGACCTCGAAAAGGCATACGATACAGCCTGGCGCTATGGAATACTAAGGGACTTGGATAGCTACGGTATATGCGGAAGCCTATACAACGTTATACACAGCTACCTGTCTGACAGGAAATTTCGAGTACGGGTCGGTACAGCGCTCTCCAAAAGATACATACAAGAAAACGGAGTCCCGCAGGGCGGAGTTCTCAGCTGCACCCTTTTTATAGTAAAGATGAATTCTCTACGCACTGCTCTCCCACCGACAATATCCTACTCTGTTTACGTAGATGATATCCAAGTAAGCTTTCGGTCGTGTAACTTGTCCATTTGCGAGCGGCAAATTCAGCTGGGTGTGAACCGTGTCTCTAAATGGGCAAATGAGAATGGTTTTGCAGTTAATGTTAACAAAACTGTCTGTGTCCTGTTTAGTAAATCTAATACTGTTCAGCCGGCCCCTTGTATCACAATTAGTGGCTCCCCCATATGTGTGAAGAATGAACATAAGTTTCTTGGCCTAATTTTTGATAGTCGCATGTCTTTCATTCCTCACATTAAGGCACTCAAGTTGAAATGTCTGAAAACGATGAACTTGCTCAAAATGCTGTCGCATCCATCATGGGGAACTGACAAAAAATGTCTGATATCGCTGTTTAACAGTCTTGTTAAAAGTCGGCTGAACTATGGCTGCGTAGTGTACCAATCAGCCTCAAAAACGGCACTTAAAATGCTGGACCCAGTGTACCACTTAGGCATTCGTCTTGCTACTGGTGCGTTCCGCACGAGTCCCGTTAGCAGTCTGTACGTCGAGGCAAACGAGTGGCCCATGCAACTCGAGCGTGAATGCTGTAGTCTCATGTACACCCTCAAACTATTTTCCATTCCGACACATCCCTGTGCAAAACTCGTGGCCGACACTTCTGCTCTACGGTTTTTTGAAAAGCGACCGTCTCTTCCAAAGCCATTCAGTCTTGCCTGTACCGCGACCGCCGCTCAAGCCGAAATACCGCTACAAGAAGTCACTAAAGCACCTTCCGTGGAGTGGCTCCCACCTTGGGAAAAAGCTGACATAAAATGTGACATGTCTTTCTGCCACATAGACAAACAGCGCCATCCTCGTGAAGCTATACAGCAGCATTTCCTATCACTACAATACAAATATCGCGACTGTCACCAATTTTACACAGATGCGTCGAAGGGTAGACACTCTGTATCTGCCGCTGCCATCGGCCCTGAATTCGCAAGTTCACAAAGACTCAACACGCACACCAGTATTTTTACCGCAGAAGCATATGCAATATTAACTGCCATAAAATACATTGTTAATCGCAACATCAAGAAAGCAGTCGTATTTACAGACTCATTGAGCGTCGTTCGTGCATTGAACAGTGTCAAACCAGACAAAAATCCAGTCCTCGGTGATTTAGAAAGGCAATTAATTACGGCATATCAACGCACCTCGGAGATAACAGTATGCTGGGTACCAGGTCATGTCGGTATTGATGGGAACGAGAGGGCGGACGCCTGCGCAGCAGTAGCCGCGCAAAAAAGCAGCCTTGACGTGAACAGTGTGCCATACCAAGACCTAAAAGCACTTGTCCACTGCAGCCTACGTGAGAGGTGGCAGAAAGAATGGGACCTCGAAATCAACAACAAGCTCCATAGAGTGCAACCTCGTATAAAAAACCTAGTTTTCCCCTGCCGTGATAGATACAAAGAAGTTGTTTTATGCCGACTCCGTATAGGACATACCTATAGCACTCACTCTCATCTTTTAAACGGCTCAAACGCACCAATATGCGAGAAATGTGGAGAGAACCTGTCCGTTTTACACGTTCTTATCGAATGCACTCAAATGGAGGTAGAGCGGAAACGCCACTTTCCTGAGATATTTAAAATGCATATCCCGCTTCATCCATCACTTTTCTTATCAGACAGCCCATGGTTTCTTTTAACAAGCTCTTACACTTTTTAAGCGACGTTCATTTTCTACAAAGTATATTCTGGAGACATAGGTCGCAGCCCAGCCCTCAACTCTGAGGGCAAGGCTAGCCTTTATTTTGGTGATATCGGTGGCTTGTCGGGCCCTACCACGGTAGGGCCCCTTGATATAAGCCACCAGATATGTCTGTAGCCCCTGTCTTACTGTAGTCCTACGTGCAACGTTTCTTTTTATCTTTTATGCACTTTATCATCACTGCTCTCGATACCAACATTACCATCATGAAAAAATGAATTCAAGTGGCACACCAACATACCAAATAATCAGGCATTGTATTAAAATGATCGTTGTTTTGCGGCTTCACCCTTAGTACCCATCTCCACAGTATACGCTTCTAGGAAGCACGTGTCTGACATTCATTTCACATATTCTATGTCATTATCATAATTTTAACATGTATATCTATTTTACGCACTTTTAGTGCGCTACATTTAGACCCTTTACAGCCAAGTTATAGCGAGCCATTGTCATTGATCGCACCGATGCATTTATACTTTACATTGCTTTGGCGCTCTATGGCCATTGTTGCCTTTGCGCCATTAAACCCTAATAATAATAATAGTTTTAATTCTTTGTGTACTTCATACACTTTGAGCGCTTCTATTCGATCTATCTATCTGGCCGCCTACGTCTGTGTGTTCTCGTGATCACCTCCTTAACTTGGGGTAGACCAAAATTAGTACTGGCGGGTAAAAGGGTTTTAGGATTATGACTGTCTGGTCATGACGTGAATAATGTGAAAATCCCCGCAGGGGCGTCTGCGCGAGCAGGCGTTTGGTGTGTGGCGACACCACGGACCCGAGTCAACGGGGTGGCCTCGACCTCCTCCCACGCCTCGCCGTGCGTGGCTCTGCCGTGTCCGGGGAAAAGGGGATCCTGGGGGTTGAGCTGACGCCGGGTGATTAGACCTTTAAGGCCCCCCGGCGGAGGCAACGCACCCCTTTGGCCCCAGCTTCACGTAGACGGCACCCCCGGATTGACCCGCCCGGGGGGAAATCGGCAGTCGCCTTTTCCTTTCCTTCTCTACCTACATCTTCGTCTTTCGCTTTTACTTTATATCTTTCCTGTCTACTCCTCTCTTCGGTTTACTTCCGATTTTTCGGGGCGGCAAGGGTTAACCTTGCGTAGTTACTCAACCTTGTGTGGTTATATTTGGTTATAGCGGCAATATACGGCTGGCGTCTGCAGATTTATACATTTAAGTACTGCAGCGTCCCCAAGTTGGACTCCGTGGTGGGTGGCCGCCATTGCTGCCGAAACAAACAAAACTATGATGGGAACACCTTCATTTCCACGACTACTCGATCGTCTCCCTCACAAAAGGGTACGCACCGAAGAACTCTCATGTTTCAACCGCCCCGGCCTATCGTTTCCAAAGTTCCATGTCATTCACAGCGATACACCAGAAAAACAAGCCAGATCAATTTCACCATTTGTTGTGTCAAAGTCACTGACCGAAGTCTTCGGACCAGGCTACAAGGTAACTAAGATGGCTAGCGGTGACCTTCTGTTTGAACTACCTCAGAAACACCACTTTGAAAAGCTTGGCAACCTAACAACATTTGGTAGCATTCCAATATCTGTTTCGCCTCACCGATCCATGAATACCTCACGCGGAGTTGTCTCAGAAGCAGACCTCCTTGACTTGTGCGAACAAGAACTGCTAGAAAGGGTGGAAAGACCAAAATGTCACTGATGTAAAACGAATCATCATCAGACGCGAAAATAAAGAAATACCTACAAAGCACCTCATATTAACATTCGTATCCAGTGTACTGCCTTCAGAATGAGAAACAGGTTACATCAAACTTACCGTCCGCCCATACATTCCGAACCCTAGACGATGTTACAAATGTCAACGATTTGGCCAAGGCTCGCAGAGCTGCCGTGGTCAGGAAACTTGCGCAAGATGCGGAGGCCAAGGCCACCCTTCTGACAACTGTTCTAGCACACCACACTGTATCAACTGTGACGGTGATCACGCAGCCTATTCACGTTCCTGTCCAAACTGGAAAAAAGAAAAGGACATCATCACTCTCAAAGTAAAGGAAAACATTTCGTTTAAGGATGCGCGTAAAAGGTGCGCACCTTTCTACAACACACCCTACGCTGATGCGGCGCGCCGGGGGGCAACGTCGCACCGGCCTCGGCCACTCCTTCGTCCCGTGCAGAGCGAGTCGTCGGCTGTGGCGCCTGCCCCCAAGGCGGCAGTAGTTAAGTCTACTCCGCCGACTCGCGAACAGGGACTGGCGACTCCAGGGTCGTCAGATCCCAAGGCCTCGTCTCACCAGGCGAGGCCCGAAGCCCGAAACACCGGCCCGCACCTGCGGGCATCCAGTGCCTCCTAGGAGGCAATGGACACTACGGTACCTGTGGTAACGAAAGGTCGGCGTAGCTCCTTGGAGCGCGCCAAGAAAACAAAAAAGCCCATAACGGGGCCCGACGAAGGCCCTGTTACCTGAGTTCCGACTTCCCGTCTAAACAACAGATGCCTGTCTCTCGTACACACAGCATTACTTTACTTTCATGATGAACACACAAATCATACAATGGAACGTCAGCGGCCTTCTCAGGAACCTCGACGATGTCCAAGACCTTCTACACAAACATTCGCCTAAAGTGCTGTGTGTACAAGAAGCACACTTAAAATCCAAACACACCAACTTTATTCGTAGCTACGTTATTTTCCGAAAGGACCGTGATGATGCCATGGCATCATCCGGAGGTGTGGCCATTATAGTTAATCAAGGGATTGCATGTACACACCTACCGCTTCAAACGTCCCTTGAAGCAGTGGCTGCTCGAGCTGTCCTTTTTAATAAACTCGTCACCATTTGCTCTTTGTACATACCTCCACACTACCAATTGCATAAACATGAATTCCAGTCTTTAATAGATCAACTTCCCGAACCATATCTTGTCCTAGGGGACTTTAATGCACATAGCAGTCTATGGGGTGACTCTCGCTCAGTCATGGGCACGTTACCAGTAAAAAGTAACACTGTTACAGTTACAGTTACCTAAGCCAAAAAAGTAACTCTGTTACAGTTACAGTTACGGAGTTTACAAAAGTAACTTGTTACAGTTACAGTTACCACTAAAAAGTAACGTCGTTACTTTTCCATTACCGTGTAAAATAACGAATTGATTACATACAGAATGAGAGAATTTATTTAATAAAAACGCACAAAGGAACGAGGAATGCGTAACGTGAGATGACGACGTCCATTGAGTTTATTCCGTATGTTCTCCAAGGTGTATCAGACCCTGTTCGGAGAGCTTTGATTCCACTTGGCATATAAGTGTGCGAAGGATTCCTCTTCGGGGAGGGGGGGAGGGGTGAAAGGTCATCGTCGCACCCCCCCTCCGTATTAAGGCAATGTATGGGGCAGACCTTGCGGCCCCCCCCTCCCCTCTGAGGTGATTAGGGGGGCGGTCACTCTCCTCCCTGTTCCCCTCGTGCACAGGGCTATGGCTGGTCATACAAACCGTTTTTGAGCCCCTTTGTACCTCGGGACACGTGTTCGCGAAACCCAGACACGGTGCCCAAATACCGCACACCTGCGGACGATCTGTGCGGGATCATCGAAAAGTACGATGCGGAAAGGAAAGGTTGCTAAAGTCAACCATGCAACGCGTTCTTAAACGGAGCTTGTTGAACACTTCTGGACTGGGCATAACTTTGACCTAAACAATGGGAAAACGCTAAATCATGAACGAAAGCGAGGGGCAGAGGGGCAGTCTTTTGGAGACGTTTTTTCATTCGCCACGACGCATCGGCTTGCAACGGCAACCGCGGCTCCCTACCGAACATTTATGAGGGCATGTCTGTGACTAATGGACTGAACGAAGTGCGCTCATTCTTTTTTTTTTTTTTTTCCAGTTAATACTGAGGATGCCACCTGCTAGTTCTCGGCACTTCTGGCTTTCAGCCGTTTCGCTCTGCTGGTTTGTAGCCACCTGTCAAACACGATTAGCTCGGCGCCTTGTACGAACCGGCACACCAAGAACACAGCTAGAAGCTGAAGTGATAAAGAGTGTATATATGCCCCCCCCCCCCCCCCCCGCAAAAAAATAGGACGTGACCTTAGCAAGCTGTTCAGTCGCAGCTTGATTGACTTACGACAAGTGGTTTACAAGTAAACTTCGAACACGCCTTCTGCGGGAAAGTTATTTCTCTTAGTGACCTCTTCTCCTGAAGTGCGAGGGCAGCCCTACTGGAAAGTTGAAAGGTGGGAAGGATATGGTGAAGAGACAGTTGGAAAAAGTGAAAAGCGTGTAGCATCGGCTTTTTCCTGTTGGATAAATTGTTATAAAAACAGAAGTAACTGTAACGGTGTTTTCCGTTACAGTTACTGTGTAAAAAAGTAACAGTGTTACAGTTACAAGTTACTCCAACTGAAGTGTAACTAGTTACAGTTACAAGTTACTGAAAAAAGTAACTAGTTACCTGTAACGCGTTACTAGTAACTAGTTACTGCCCAAGACTGCTCTCGCTGCGACGCTCGAGGTCGCCTAATTGAACAGTTCCTTTTCTCTTCCGGCGCGTCTCCTAAACCGAAAAGAGCCAACATATTATAGCCTCGCTAACAATACCTACTCATCCATAGACATCAGCATTGCATCTCCATCGCTTCTATCCCTACTCCAATGGAAAGTCATCAATAATCCCTTCGGAAGTGACCATTTTCCTGTATTTCTCAGCACACGAGTACAAAATGAATGTCTTCCACAGGTTCCCAAATGGCTCACAGAAAAAGCCGATTGGGAACAATTTTACAAGATTATTCGACTTAAATGGACCGACCTATCTGGTTTAAGCATAGATCATGGCATAGATGCAGCTGTACAGTTCTTTGCAGCTTTTCTCATGGACGCTGCAATTAAATGCATCCCGCAAACATCTGGAATGCCGGGCAAACGACGTGTCCCATGGTGGAACACTGAATGTCGAAATGCGCGCAGGAAGCAAAATAAAGCATGGAAGCTGCTTCGGGACTCTCCGACAGCGGAAAACCTTACAAACTTTAAAAGCATAAAGTCCCAAGGCAGGAGAACGTGCCGGCAGGCCAGGAGAGAAAGTTGGCAAAAGTTCTTATCAGGCATCAATTCATACACACATGAGGAGAAAGTCTGGAACATGGTTAGTAGGGTAGTAGGAAGAGAAACACATTCACTCCCTCTCGTAAACACACAAGGCGACAGCTTGGAAGACCAGGCGAACTTCCTAGGCGCCTACTTCGAACAGGTCTCCAGCTCGTCCCACTATTCCGACGCTTTTCAACAGTATAAAACGAGAATAGAAAAGCAGAAACTAGAATGCAAATGTACAAAATATGAGGCATACAACCAACCTTTTAGCTTGGCGGAGCTCCAGACATCGCTAAACTGCTGCAGCAATTCCGCCCCAGGTTTTGACCGTGTGGTCTATGAAATGTTAAAATACTTACCCCTCGAAACGCGAAATACTTTACTTTCTCTGTGCAATGTCATATGGTTTTCTGGCGAGATCCCCTCTGCCTGGAAGGAGGCCATTGTAATTCCCATTCTAAAGCAAGGCAAGGATCCATCTACCGTTACCAGTTACAGGCCGATCGCACGAACAAGTTGCCTGTGTAAACTTTTCGAAAAGATGATAAACCACCGACTTATACACTTCCTGGAAACAAATAACCTATTGGACCCACACCAGTGCGGATTTCGCGAGGGCAGATCCACCACTGACAACCGGTTACGTATCGAGGCACAAATCCGTGACGCTTTCGTCCATAAAGATTTTTTAAATGCGAAGCATTTCTTAGCGAACTTCGGCGACTTTGAGCGTATCTATCTATCTATCTATCTATCTAGCCGCCTACGACTTTGTGCTCTCCTGGCCATATCGTTAATGGGATTTATACCAAAATTGGTATGACATAACATGACTGTATCACAAACATGAATGACTGGTCATATCATGAAAATCATGACTAACTTGTCATGAAAAGTAAGATTTACAAGCCTTGGCCATAGTGCTCCTGAGGCCGTTTTCTTAACTTGATGTATCCGAAAATTGGTACGATGAGACATGTCTGCATGACCAACATAAATCACAGGTGGCAATATGAAAATGATGACCTGCATGTCATGTACGACATGATTTACATGCCACGCTCATGGCGCGCTGACGGCCGTTTCGCTAGTTTGATGTACACCAAATTTGGTATTGCGTGGCGTGACTGTATGACGAACATAAATGCCAAGTGGTCATATGGAAATCATGACATGTCATGTGCAACATGACTTGCATGCCACGCTCATGACACTCTCGTGGCCGTTTCCCTAGCTTGATATACACCAAATTTCGTATTGAGTGACGTGACTGTATGACGAGCATAAATGACAAGTGGTAATATGGAAATCATGACATGTCATGTGCAACATGACTTGCATGCCACGCTCACGGTACTCCCGTGGCCGTTTCGCTAGCTTGATATACACCAAATTTGGTATTCAGTGACGTAATTGTATGACGAGCACAAATGACAAGTGGTAATATAAAAATCATGACATGTCATGTGCAACATGACTTGCATACCACGCTCATGACACTCTCGTGGCCGTCTCGCTAGCTTGATATACACCAAATTTTTAAGGCGAAAGCCTTCAATGTCTCATGCTCACGTCCGTCCGTCCGGTCGTCCGTCCGTCCCTCCAGCCGTGCCTTGGCACGGTGCCAGGTGGGCGCCGGGGCGCGCAAACGTACGCCGCTCACGTTGGACTCTACAGCGCTCGCGCTCTGCTTGCGTAGCGTCGCTGTGCACGGCGTCTCTAATCATGCAGAGAGGGAGACGCGCGCATCACGTTCCATTCTGACCGACCGCGTCTCAGTGGGCACAGGTGTTCTAGGAACACACTTTGGAATTGACAAAAAGTCCGTCAATTTAAACTCTGGAACGCCGATGGCGTCTGCACGATGCGCAAAGCGCGAGAATACGAACGCATGCGAAACGGAGGCAGATTGGTCTCGCGTCTCGCTGCGATTTGAGGTAAAAAGTTAAGTGAACATAAGTGGCCGGTGGTAACGTGAAAATCTTGGCATGCATGTCATCTATAATGTCATTTACATGCCACACTCATGTTGCGCTAGCGTCCAGTTCGCTAGCTTGATATACACCAAAATTTGTATTGCGCGACGTGACTGTATGACGAACACAAATGACAGGTCCTAACATGTAAATAATGACATGCATATCTTGTACAGCATGATTTGCTTCTTGCTGGCTGCTTCGCATTACATCGATTCCCACAGTGCGTGGGATCTGCCGGTTTTTTTCTCTCGGGGTTTCTCGATATGGCAAGAGCTTACGACACCACCTGGCGCTTTGGCATACACGAGACCTGTCACACTTAGGTGTCCGAGGCAACATGCTGGCCATAATCGAAAGTTATTTGTCCAATCGCACGTTCCGTGTACGAGTGGGGAATGTCTTTCTCGAACATTTGTCCAGAAGACTGGAGTGCCGCAAAGTGGTGTCCTGAGTTGCACTTTTTATTATAAAAATGAATTCCTTGCATCTGTACATTCCACGCAATATGTTTTATTGCACATATGTCGACGACGTGCAGATCGGTTTTAAATCGTGCAATCTCGTAATGTGCGAGCGGCAGGTTCAACTTGGTTTGAATAAGGTAACCAAATGGGCAGACGAGAACGGGTTCAGCTTTAATCCTCAAAAGAGCACGTGCGTTTTATTTTCAAGAAAGAGAGGCGTCCATCCCGATCCGGACATTGACCTGTACGGTCAGCGGCTAGCTGTGAAAACCGAACACAAATTTTTAGGCATAATTTTAGACATGAAGTTAACATTCGTACCCCACATCAAAAATCTCAAAAACAAATGCCTGAAAGCTATGAATATACTTAAGGTCTTGTCGCAGACATCATGGGCCAGCGATAGAAAATGTCTAATTAATCTTTATAAGAGCCTCATACGCACGCGCCTAGATTATGGGGCGATCGTCTATCAGTCTGCGGCACCAAGCGCCTTGAAAATGCTTGACCCAGTCCACCATTTGGGCATTCGTCTTTCCACGGGTGCTTTTCGCACCAGTCCCGTAGACAGCCTCTACGTCGAATCGAACGAGTGGTCGCTCCACCTGCAGAGATCTTACATGTCCTTTGTATATTATCTCAAAGTGAACGCACACAAGGAACTCCCCTCACACTACACAATCAATGATCTGTCCAGTTCTGTCCCATTCGACCAAAGTCCTTCGTTGAGACCGCCCTACTCACTTCGTGTGGGGGGCCTCGCTGAGGAAACGGGTGTGCCACTTCTAGAACACGGTTTGATGGCTCCCGCTGCATATCTGCCGCCATGGCAGTGGCAGCTTATAGACTGCGATGTATCTTTTGTGGAAGTATCAAAGCACGCGCCTATTGCACACATACGTACATACTTCCTTGAATTGCAGTTCAAATGCGGTTATCCAGAATTCTTCACCGATGCCTCCAAGTCTGATACGTCTGTCTCCTACGCTGCGGTCGGTCCATCTTTTTCGGAAGCCGGTGCTCTTCACCCTAATACAAGTATATTCACAGCTGAGGCCTACGCGATATTTGCGGCCGTCAAACACATTAAACAATTCAAGCTACCAAGTGCAGTAATATACACCGATTCCTTAAGCGTAGTAAAGCCCTCAAAAGCCTGAAAAAACACAAAAACCCTGTCCTTGTATCTCTCTACTCACTCCTATGCACAGTCTACTCACTCAAACAGCATGTCGTAGTGTGCTGGGTGCCGGGACACTGCGAGATACAAGGAAATGTGCTGGCACACCAGCTAGCTGCATCCGCCAACGCAACCATTGCCAATACATCTATTGCTATCCCGGCAGTTGACCTGAAACCTCTCTTGAAACGAAAGCTCAGGGCCTATTGGCAGAGCACGTGGGATACGCACACAGTAAATAAACTGCACGTTGTTAAGCCGCAACTTGGTCATTGGCCGCCAGTGTCAAAATCACGTCACACAGAAGTTACACTTACAAGGCTAAGGACCTATTGCATGAAGCACTAACCGTGCTTCATAAAATGTGAAGCACTAACCGTGCTTCACATTTTAATCCAATGCAATGAATTAGACACGCTACGAAAAAAGCACTTTCCTTTACCCTACCGACAGCAAATACCATTTCACCCATCAATGTTCATCGGTAGGGATCCGCTTTTTAAACCTCAATCATTGTTGGCATTTTTAAAAGGCGTACATACTTTTCATGTGATATACCCAGGCATTCCGTAGCACGACCTCTCTAGAGAGGTCGATGCTGCGGTGGCTACATTAAACAAAGCACCTGCCTCGCGGCCCTTGGACGCAAGGGCGTTCACGAGGCACTTGTGCTAATGCCATATATCTCCGTCATGGTTTTATTATCACGACCTTTCGTCATTCATTCTCACTACACACATTTCACGTCACTTTCATGATTTTAATACTTCTACGTTTTAACCGCCTTAGCGCGAGGAATTTTAAGGCCCTTATACAGCCACTTACCGTTATCATTGTTCACATCTCTTGTCCAATGACCTGGCGCTCTTTGGCCATCACATGGCCCTTGCGCCACAAAACACCACACATCATCATCATCAATAATGTGAAAATCCCGTCGCGCACGACGTCCAACCCTTTTGCTCCAGACACGTGTGGCACATACGCCTATACCACGTTAAGAAAAACCGACATCGGCAGTGTTGACCCGACGAATGGAAAGAATAAATATCAGTGACCCAGCAGGAATCGAACTCAAGCAATCCAGTATTCTACCACAGAGGCACGCCAGGTCTCGGAACTGCTTTGGATAAAGACCCTATGCAGGCGTAATGTTGGTGAAACGTTAGTTGGGGTTGCAGTGCTGGCTACCTAATTTTATAAACGTTTAATACGTACTCCAGTGATTGAGGTTTCACGTCGGGTTAGCGTCAGTTGTAGTTAAGCACCATCCACTGAAGTTGTTCTACGTAGCACTATCCACAGCTACCATTCTCGCAAGCCCAAGCGCTAAATTTCAGCTCACCGCTTCTGGTGTTGGTAATACCAATGTTGCTCTTGTCATCGCTACGCAACTGTAAACAACTTGTTATATAAAACATATGCGACTGTTGAACATTCATGTCTGTGCTTAAAACGTTTGTTCATGTGTTTAGCGTCATTTCGTAACGTTTCACTCAACAAAAAAATTACATCACATTCATTTTCCCTCCGCATGCTTCGCATGACATCGGTTCCCATGGTACGTGGGTACTGCCGAATTCTTTTTTTCTTTTTCTTTTTTTTACGTACACAAATAATAAACGGAATTGTATTAATATACAGCTTTGCTATGAAAATGTCAGTTTCACCGCAAGGTGAAATGAATGCGATAGCATGAAATTAGGATGTCACACGAAGAGCGAAAAGCAGCTCGATCGATACTTGCAGCGCACCGCTGAAGCATGAAGGACCCTCGAAAAGAACGCACAGGTATACAGAGGGCAAGCCTGAACTAAGAACTGTCACAGTCGTTACGTCTGTGTTTTAGCAATGCGCTGCAAGTGTCGAAAATGCAGATCCCCATAAGCGTGCGCAGGGTTCCCTTTCAGGGGGGGAGGAAGGTTCGTCGCACCGCCCCGCCTCCCTGTTATGTCAATGTATGGGTCTGACTTTGCGTCCCACCCCTATCGGCCCCCCCCTCCCAATTATGTCAATGTATGGGGCTGGCTTTGCGCCCCTGCTTCTCGACCCCCCCCCCCCCCCCCCCCGGTGCGCACGTCTATGCAGATCCCGACGCCATTAGATATTTCTTCTTCTTTTAAACTGTGGCACGTCGAGTGCCACACGGTGGCGTCTGACGCAAGGTGTGCCTAAAGTAGGTGTGTCCGGTGTTCCTTTTTGTTCTTCGTTCCATATCACGAGTGCGTACAGAAAGGGGCCACTTTTCCGTGCGCGTCTCAAAGACAGTTTTCTAATTGAAAGAAAATGTAGGAGCTTTGCGTGATAGAAAACATGCTCAAGCTCCTCTGAGATCTGCGTACTGCCAGTGGTAAATGGCGTATATATATAGCTCGCCGTTATTACGCCGGCATATGTATGGCGCATGGCTCAGTTGTCTAACGGTCGGGTGCCTCGGAATTTTTTTATTCCGATTCATTTTTCTTTGGGCATTTTTTATATAAACATATCCGGGACATGACTGTGACGGCAAGAGCGAAAATCCGCCGAGAGTGCCCATATAATTGCTATCGCATTAAAATAGGACGGCAAGGGGCTAGTGCAACGTGTTTTTTCGCTGAAACACGAGCCTGGGAAGCCATGCGCGGCATTAAACGAGAAGACAGAAGGTCAAGGACAATGCACCTACGGGTGCTAAAGATTGGTTAGGTGCCGTAAAGGCGTCTTCTGTCACGTTCACCTATCTTGCCTCCGCAGGGGCGTCTGCGCAAGCAGGCGTTTGGTGTGTGGCGACACCACGGACCCGAGCTAACGGGGGGGTTTCGACCTCCTCCCACGCTTAGTCGTGCGTGGCGTAGGGGATCCTGGGGGTTGAGCCGACGCCGGGTGATTGGACCTTTAAGGCCCCCCGGCAGAGGCAACACACCCCTTCGGCCCTTGCTTCACGTAGACGGCACCCCTGGGCTGACCCACCCAGGGGAAATCGGCAGTCGCCTTTTCCTGTCTCTCTCTCCCCTCATCTTCGTCTTTCTCTCTCTTTCAATCTTTTCTGTCTTCTCTCTTCCATTTACTTCTAGTTTTCCTGGCGGCGAGGGTTAACCATGTGTATCATATCCAGTCTTGGGTATGTATATTTGGTTATAGTGACAGCGTACGGCTGGCGTCGTGCCCAGCCGCGACGCCAGCCGTACGCTGTCAGTATAACAGCGTACGACTGGCGCTGTTCACAAGCCCAGCCGCGTCCCCTTGTTGGGATCCGTGGTGGGCGATTGGCGCTGTTGCCGAACAGACTAATTTTTTTATGGCTTCCCAAGATGATCCACTGCGACCTATCATTTGTGGAGGTTACAAAACACGCACCTCTGGCACATATCCACTCGTATTTTTCTGAATTACAGCACAAAGATTGCTACCCTGCATTTTTTACAGATGCTTCGAAATCCCACACCGGTGTATCTTATGCAGCGGTCGGTCCACTCTTTTCGGATGCCGGCATTCTACACTCTAACATAAGTATTTTTACCGCCGAAGCTTATGCTATATATGCTGCTGTTAAACACATTAGGCAATCAAGATTACAAAACGCAGTCATATACACAGATTCCTTAAGCGTCGTAAAAGCGCTGAAAACTGTCAAGAAACACGAAAACCCTGTTATCGTCTCACTCTATTCACTACTATGCACCGCATACGCACTGGAACAGTATGTTGTATTGTGCTGGGTCCCTGGACACCGGGAGATTGAAGGGAATGTCTTGGCAGACAAACTAGCTGCATCCGTTCAAGAAAGCGCCACCAATTCAACAGTTGCAGTCCCTGCGTTGGACCTTAAGCCCCTCATAAAAAAATCACTAAGGGCACACTGGCAGCTTTCGTGGGACAGAGAAACTACAAATAAATTGCATGTCATCAAACCCCGTCTCGGCATATGGCCACCGGTATCAAAGTCACGTCATACAGAGGTTACATTATGCAGAATTAGAATAGGACATACACACACTACACATGAACACCTCCTGTCTGGTGGCGACCCACCCATATGTGATAAATGCGGTGCACCGCTCACTCTCCTTCATATCCTCCTTGAATGCACGCATGTAGACGGTATTAGAGAAAAGCATTTCCCGTCATACCGCCACCATCTCCCACTTCATCCTTCAATGCTCATAGGCAGGGAACCTATTTTTAAATATGAGTCACTCTTCCGTTTTTTCAAAGAATTACGTAATTTTAATGTTATATACCCAGCCATCTGCAGCACGGCCTCTCAACAGAGGCCGCTGCCGCGGTAGTTCTTTTACAGAAAAGCACTTGTCTCCGGGCCTTTGGGCACAAAGGACCTGAGGAGGCACACGTGCTGTTCATCGTCTCTCACCTTGTCCAATAATGATCGCTCATCACCCATTCCACAAACATAGACCACTTCACATGACACCGCCATAATCTTAATGTATATATATGTTTTACGCTTATCTTGAGCGCGTATTTTTAAGGCCACTTTACAGCCATCCCACATCCTAACATTCCATGTCATTGACCACTGTGAAGATCCCATTAGTAGTAATGGCGCTCTTTGGCCAACAGTGGCCCTTGCGCCAAAAAACCCCATATATCATCATCATCCCAAGCATCCGCGATCATTGATCGGTCTCGTAAAAGAGGCCGCACCGAAGAAACTTTCCATTTCTCCACAGAAACTACAGTAGGATTCCCAAAGTACCACGTCATTCACAGTGCAAACACACCCGCAAGAAAGCTGTCCCCATTTTTGGTGGCCAAATGCATCAAGGGAAAGGTCGGACCGACGTACAAAGCCTCAAAAATGTCGAGCGGTGACATCCTGCTCGAACTAACTGAAAAAGAACAAGTGCCGAAGCTACTCGAACTAGCCAGTATTGGTGAAACTACGGTTACAATCTCTGTCCACAGGTCCCTGAATACCAGCAGGGGAGTAATATCCGAAGACGACTTCTTGAGCCTAAGTGACGAAGAGCTCCTTGAGGGTTTTCAAGACCAAGGAGTGATAAAAGTTCAGAGAATAGTCATCCGCCGCAACGACCAAGAAATTCCCACCAAACATGTCATACTTACCTTTGGTACAAGTGAAATGCCCACCTCTCTTTTGGCTGGGTATGTGAAAATCAATGTCAGACCGTACATCCCAAACCCCAGACGCTGTTTTAAATGCCAGAAATTCGGTCACGCATCCCACACATGCAGAGGAAAGGAAACATGCGCCAAATGCAGCGCCAACGACCACACTTCCGAAAATTGCACTTCATCGCCACTTTGCGTCAACTGTAAGGGAGATCACGCAGCGTACTCCCGGTCATGCCCATCCTGGAAGAATGAAAAAGAAATCATCGCGTTAACAATCAAAGAGAAGATCTCCTTCTACGAAGCGCGGAAACGGTTATCTCACCTTTTCCAGAGAAGTTACGCCGATGTGACGCAGTCGGGGGCAGCGTCACAAAGGCCTGAAATGTCCTCCGGGTCCACACAAAGTGGTCCGGTTGTGACTCCCTCCGCCCCCTTGATGGAAGCAGCGTCTGCTGCTCAATCCACCTCAAAGGGCCCGCCGACTCCGGTCTCGCTGGGCCTTAAAATCAATCGAACGCCAAGGCCTGAGACTCGCGTCTCAGCGCCGAGCCCTCGATCTTCCAGCGCCTTTGGCAGGGTGATGGAGGTCGATCCGAAGACCTCGGTGTCATCGACACCGAAGGACAAGCGCTCCCTGGAGCGCGCCAAACAGGAAAAGGTCCCAATAACCATGAAAAGCAAGCGATAACCAAAATGGTTATCGCATTCGTCTGTAGTCTCAGTTCTTAATAATGTCACCTATCATACTTAGTTTTATCCCCCGCAGGGGGCGTCTGCGCAGGCAGGCGTTTGGTGTGTGGCGACACCACGGACCCGAGCTGACGGGGGGGTTTAGACCTCCTCCCACGCCTAGCCGTGCGTGGCTTCGCCGTGTCCGGGGAAAAGGGGATCCTGGGGGTTGAGCCGACGCCGGGTGATTGGACCTTTAAGGCCCCCCGGCGGAGGTCACACACCCCGTTGGCCCGTGCTTCACGTAGACGGCACCCCTGGGCTGACCCACCCAGGGGAAATCGGCAGTCGCCTTTTCCTGTCTCCTTCTCTCCCTACATCTTCGTCTTTCTCTCTCCCTTTTATTCTTTCCTGTCTTCTCCTCTCTTCTATTTACTTCTAGTTTTCCTGGCGGCGAGGGTTAACCTTGTGTACCATATCCAGTCTTGGGTATGTATATTTGGTTATAGTGACAGCGTACGACTGGCGTCGTGCAGGCTTGTTCACAAGTCCAGCCGCGTCCCCTTGTTGGGCTCCGTGGTGGGCGGTCGGCGCTGTTGCCGAACACCCAAATTTTTTTATGGCTTCTCAAGTATCCACCACCATTGATCGGTCTCGTAAAAGAGGCCGCACCGAGGAAACTTTTCACTTCTCCACACAGAATACAGCAACATTCCCAAAGTACCACGTCATTCACAGTTCAAACACACCCGCAAGAAAGCTGTCCCCATTTTTGGTGGCCAAATGCATCAAAGATAAGATCGGACCGACGTACAAAGCCTCAAAAATGTCGAGCGGTGACATCCTACTCGAACTAACTGAAAAAGAACAAGTGCCGAAGCTACTCGAACTAGCCAGTATTGGTGAAACTGCGGTTACAATCTCTGTCCACAGGTCCCTGAATACCAGCAGGGGAGTAATATCCGAAGACGACTTCTTAAGCCTAAGTGACGAAGAGCTCCTTGAGGGTTTTCAAGACCAAGGAGTGATAAAAGTGCAGAGAATAGTCATCCGCCGCAACGACCAAGAAATCCCCACCAAACATGTCATACTTACCTTTGGTACAAGTGAAATGCCCACCTCTCTTTTGGCTGGGTATGTGAAAATCAATGTCAGACCGTACATCCCAAACCCGAGACGCTGTTTTAAGTGCCAAAGATTCGGTCACGCATCCCACACATGCAGAGGAAAGGAAACATGCGCCAAATGCAGCGCCAACGACCACACTTCCGAAAATTGCACTTCATCGCCACTTTGTGTCAACTGTAAAGGAGATCACCCAGCGTATTCCCGCTCATGCCCATTCTGGAAAAATGAAAAAGAAATCATAGCTTTAACCATCAATGAAAAAAATCTCGTTTTACGAAGCGCGGAAACGGTTATCTCACCTTTTCCAGAGAAGTTACGCCGATGTGACGCAGTCGGGGGCAGCGTCACAAAGGCCTGAAATGTCCTCCGGGTCCGCACAAAGTGGTCCGGTTGTGACTCCTTCCGCCCCCCTTGATGGAAGCAGCGCCTGCTGCGCCATCCACCTCAAAGGGCCTGGATACTCCGGTCTCGCTGGGCCCTAAAATCAATCGAGTACCAAGACCTGAGACCCGCGTCTCAGTGCCGTGCTCTCGATCTTCCAGCGCCTCTGGCAGGGCGATGGAGGTCGATCCAAAGACCTCGGTGTCATCGACACCGAAAGACAAGCGCTCCCTGGAGCGCGCCAAACAGGAAAAGGTCCCAATCACCATGAAAAGCAAGCGATAACCAAAATGGTTATCGCATTTTTCTGTAGTTCAATTCTTAATAATGTCACCTATCATATTTAGTTTTAACCGAACAATCCCCACAAGTACATTTGCTTAATTTTATTTCATCATGGCTTTTATCGTCCCCGCAGGGGCGTCTGCGCGAGCAGGCGTTTGGTGTGTGGCGACACCACGGACCCGAGCCAACGGGGGGGCCTCGACCTCCTCCCACGCCTCGCCGTGCGTGGCTCTGCCGTGTCCGGGGAAAAGGGGATCCTGGGGGTTGAGCTGACGCCGGGTGTTTGGACCTTTAAGGCCCCCCGGCAGAGGCAACACACCCCTTTGGCCCCAGCTTCACGTAGACGGCACCCCCGGATTGACCCGCCCGGGGGAAATCGGCAGTCGCCCTTTCCTTTCCTTCTCTACCTACATCTTCGTCTTTCGCTTTCACTTTATATCTTTCCTGTCTACTCCTCTCTTCCGTTTACTTCCGATTTTTCCGGGCGGCAAGGGTTAACCTTGTGTAGTTACTCAACCTTGAGTAGTTATATTTGGTTATAGCGGCAATATACGGCTGGCGTCTGCAGGCTTATACATTTAAGTACTGCAGCGTCCCCAAGTAGGACTCCATGGTGGGTGGCCGCCATTGCTGCCGAAACAAACTAAACTATGATGGGAACACCTTCATTTCCACGACTACTCGATCGTCTCCCTCACAAAAGGGTACGCACCGAAGAACTCTCATGTTTCAACCGCCCCGGCCTATCGTATCCAAAGTTCCATGTCATTCACAGCGAAACACCAGAAAAACAAGCCAGATCAATTTCACCATTTGTTGTCTCAAAGTCACTGACCGAAGTCTTCGGACCAGGCTACAAGGTAACTAAGATGGCTAGCGGCGACCTTCTTCTTGAACTACCCCAGAAACACCACTTTGAAAAGCTTGGCAACCTCACAACATTTGGTAGCCTTCCCATATCTGTTTCGCCTCACCGATCCATGAATACATCACGCGGAGTTGTCTCAGAAGCAGACCTCCTTGACTTGTCCGAACAAGAACTGCTAGAAGGGTGGAAAGACCAAAATGTCACTGATGTCAAACGAATCATCATCAGACGCGACAATAAAGAAATACCTACAAAGCACCTCATATTAACATTCGCATCCAGTGTACTGCCTTCAGAATTAGAAACAGGTTACATCAAGCTTACCGTCCGCCCATACATTCCGAACCCTAGACGATGTTACAAATGTCAACGATTTGGCCACGGCTCGCAGAGCTGCCGTGGTCAGGAAACTTGCGCAAGATGCGGAGGCCAAGGCCACCCTTCCGACAACTGTTCTAGCACACCACACTGTATCAACTGTGACGGTGACCACGCAGCCTATTCACGTTCCTGTCCAAACTGGAAAAAAGAAAAGGACATCATCACTCTCAAAGTAAAGGAAAACATCTCATTCAAGGAAGCCCGTAACAGGTGCGCACCTTTCTACTCCACACCCTACGCTGATGCGGCGCGCCGGGGGGCAACGTCGCACCGGCCTTCGCCACTCCTTCGGCCCGCGCAGAGCGAGCCGTCGGCTGTGGCGCCTGCCCCCAAGGCGGCAGTAGTTCACTCTACTCCGCCTACTCGCGAAGAGAGACCGGAGACTCCAGGGTCGTCAGGTCTCAAGGCCTCGTCTCACGAGACGAGGTCCAAAACTCGAACTCCCAGCTCGCACATGCGGGCATCCAGTGCCTCCCAGGAGGCAATGGACACCACGGTACCCTTGGTGCCGAAAGATCGGCGTAGCTCCTTGGAGCGCGCCAAGAAAACTAAAAAAGCCGATAACGGGGCCTGACGATGGCCCTGTTACTTGAGTTCCGACTTCCCATCTAAACAACAGATACCTGTCTCTCGTACACACAGCATTACTTTACTCTCATGATGAACACACAAATCATACAATGGAACGTCAGGGGCCTTCTCAGGAACCTCGACGATGTCCAAGAACTTCTACACAAACATTCACCTAAAGTGCTGTGTGTACAAGAAACACACTTAAAATCCAAACACACCAACTTTCTTCGTAGCTACGTTATTTTCCGAAAGGACCGCGATGATGTCATGGCATCATCCGGAGGTGTCGCCATTATAGTTAATCAAGGGATTGCATGTACACACCTACCGCTTCAAACGTCCCTCGAAGCAGTGGCTGCTCGAGCTGTCCTCTTTAATAAACTCGTCACCATTTGCTCTTTGTACATACCTCCACACTACCAATTGCATAAACATGAATTCCAGTCTTTAATAGATCAACTTCCCGAACCATATCTTGTCCTAGGGGACTTTAATGCACATAGTAGTCTATGGGGTGACTCTCGCTGCGACAATCGAGGTCGCCTAATTGAACAGTTCCTTTTCTCTTCCGGCGCGTGTCTCCTAAACCGAAAAGAGCCAACATATTATAGCCTCGCTAACAATACCTACTCATCCATAGACCTCAGCATTGCATCTCCATCGCTTTTACCCCTACTCCAATGGAAAGTCATCAATAATCCCTTCGGAAGTGACCATTTTCCTGTATTTCTCAGCACACGAGTACAAAATGAATGTCTTCCACAGGTTCCCAAATGGCTCACAGAAAAAGCCGATTGGGAACAATTTTACGAGATTACTCGACTTAAATGGACCGACCTATCTGGTTTAAGCATAGATGCAGCTGTACAGTTCTTTACAGCTTTTCTCATGGACGCTGCAATTAAATGCATCCCGCAAACATCTGGAATGCCGGGCAAACGACGTGTCCCATGGTGGAACACTGAATGTCGAAACGCGCGCAGGAAGCAAAATAAAGCATGGACGCTGCTTCGGGACTCTCCGACAGCGGAAAACCTTACAAACTTTAAAAACATAAAGTCCCAAGGCAGGAGAACGCGCCGACAGGCCAGGAGAGAAAGTTGGCAAAAGTTCTTATCAGGCATCAATTCATACACACAAGAGGGGAAAGTCTGGAACATGGTTAGCAGGGTAGTAGGAAGAGAAACACATTCACTCCCTCTCGTAAACACACAAGGCGACAGCTTGGAAGACCAGGCGAACTTCCTCGGCGAACACTTCGAACAGGTGTCCAGCTCGTCGCACTATAGTGAAGCTTTCCTACGACACAAAACAAGAATTGAAAAACAGAAGCTAGAGCGGAAACCCACAAAACACGAGGCATACAATGCACCTTTCTGTTTAGCTGAGCTACACGCATCACTTAACTGCTGCAATAAATCTGCCCCAGGCTCTGACCGGGTCGTATATGAAATGCTAAAACACTTGCCTTCTGAAACTCAAAAAAGCCCTCCTTTGCCTCTATAATGCTGTTTGGTTTTCCGGCGAGATCCCTTCTGCCTGGAAGGAAGCCATTATTATCCCGATTCTAAAGCAAGGCAAGGATCCATCCTCCGTTAGCAGTTACCGGCCGATCGCACTAACAAGTTGCCTGTGTAAGCTCTTCGAAAAGATGATTAACCACCGGCTTCTACATTTCCTGGAAACAAACAATCTGCTGGATCCATACCAGTGCGGATTTCGTGAGGGCAGATCCACCACTGACCATCTTTTACGTATCGAGGCACAAATCCGTGACGCTTTCGTCCATAATCAATTTTTTCTCTCGGTGTTTCTCGATATGGCAAAAGCTTATGACACCACCTGGCGCTTTGGCATTCTACGAGACCTGTCACATTTAGGTGTCCGAGGCAACATGCTGGCCATAATCGAAAGTTATTTGTCCAATCGCACGTTCCGTGTACGAGTGGGGAATGTCTTGTCTCGAACATTTGTCCAGGAGACTGGAGTGCCGCAAGGTGGTGTCCTGAGTTGCACACTTTTTATTATAAAAATGAATTCCTTGCATCTGTACATTCCACGCAATATGTTTTATTGCACATATGTCGACGACGTGCAGATCGGTTTTAAATCGTGCAATCTCGTAATGTGCGAGCGGCAGGTTCAACTTGGTTTGAATAAGGTAACCAAATGGGCAGACGAGAACGGGTTCAGCTTTAATCCTCAAAAGAGCACGTGCGTTTTATTTTCAAGAAAGAGAGGCCTCCATCCCGATCCGGACATTGACCTGCACGGTCAGCGGCTAGCTGTGACAACCGAACACAAATTTTTAGGCATGATTTTAGACATGAAGTTAACATTCCTACCCCACATCAAAAATCTCAAAAACAAATGCCTGAAAGCTATGAATATACTTAAGGTCTTGTCGCGGACATCATGGGGCAGCGATAGAAAATGTCTAATTAATCTTTATAAAAGCCTCATACGTACGCGCCTAGATTATGGGGCGATCGTCTATCAGTCTGCGGCACCAAGCGCCTTGAAAATGCTTGACCCAGTCCACCATTTGGGCATTCGTCTTTCCACGGGTGCTTTTCGCACCAGCCCCGTAGACAGCCTCTACGTCGAATCGAACGAGTGGTCGCTCCACCTGCAGAGATATTACATGTCCTTTGTATATTACCTCAAAGTGAACGCACACAAGGAACACCCCTCACACTACACAACCAATGATCTGTCCAGTTCTGTCCTATTCGACCACCGTCCTTCGTTGAGACCGCCTTACTCACGTCGTGTGAGGGGCCTCGCTGAGGAAACGGGTGTGCCACTCTTAGAACACCGTTTGATGGCTCCCGCTGCATATCTGCCGCCATGGCAGTGGCAGCTTATAGACTGCGATGTATCTTTTGTGGAAGTATCAAAGCACGCGCCTATTCCACACATACGTACATACTTCCTTGAATTGCAGTTCAAATACAGTTATCCAGAATTCTTCACCGATGCCTCCAAGTCTGATACTTCTGTCTCCTACGCTACGGTCGGTCCATCCTTTTCGGAAGCCGGTGCTCTTCACCCTAATACAAGTATATTCACAGCTGAAGCCTACGCGATATTTGCGGCCGTCAAACACATTAAACAATTAAAGCTACCAAGTGCAGTAATATACACCGATTCCTTAAGCGTAGTAAAAGCCCTCAAAAGCCTGAAAAAAACACAAAAACCCTGTCCTTGTATCTCTCTACTCACTCCTATGCACAGTCTACTCACTCAAACAGCATGTCGTAGTGTGCTGGGTGCCGGGACACCGCGATATACAAGGAAACGTGTTGGCGGACCAGCTAGCTGGATCCGTCGACGCGACCGCTGCCAATACATCACTAGAAATTCCTGCGCTTGACTTAAAACCTTTTCTTAAACGAAAGCTCAGGGCCTATTGGCAGAGAACATGGGATCGGCACACACAAAACAAACTGCACGTTATTAAGCCGCAACTTGGTCATTGGCCGCCACTGGGAAAATCACGTCACACAGAAGTTACACTTACAAGGCTAAGGACAGGGCACACACACAGCACACACTCATACCTTTTGTCTGGTGGCGACCCACCTCTGTGTGACAGATGTGGTGAAGCACTAACCGTGCTTCACATTTTAATCCAATGCAATGAATTAGACACGCTACGAAAAAAGCACTTTCCTTTACCCTACCGACAGCAAATACCATTTCACCCATCAATGTTCCTCGGTAGGGATCCGCTTTTCAAACCTCAATCATTGTTGGCATTTTTAAAAGACGTACATACTTTTCATGTGATATACCCAGGCATTCCGTAGCACGACCTCTCTAGAGAGGTCGATGCTGCGGTGGCTACATTAAACAAAGCACCTGCCTCGCGGCCCTTGGACGCAAGGGCGTTCACGAGGCACTTGTGCTAATGCCATATATCTCCATCATGGTTTTATTATCACGACATTTCGCCATTCATTCTCACTGCACACATTTCACGTCACTTTCATGATTTTAATACTTCTACGTTTTACCCGCCTTAGGGCGAGGAATTTTAAGGCCCTTATACAGCCACTTACCATTATCATTGTTCACATCTCTTGTCCAATGACCTGGCGCTCTTTGGCCATCACATGGCCCTTGCGCCACAAAACACCACACATCATCATCATGGCTTTTATCGTACATTGGAACTGTAGAGGTTTAATTCATAATTTAGGTGACGTAAAGGACATCACAAACCAGTTCTCACCAGTGGCTTTTTGCCTCCAAGAGACAAATCTTGGTGCAAAACATGACAATTTCCTAAAGGGCTTTACAGTTGCCCGAAAGGACCGCGAACATTGCAACCGTCTTTCGGGAGGAGTAGCCATAGTTGTGCAGGGCAGCATTCCTACGCGAGATGTCCAAATTAACACATCTTTCGAGGCCGTAGCCGTCACCATTCTATCATACAGAACCATCACCATCTGCTCGCTATATATTCCACCTCACACCCTTTTCACCACTAAAAACCTAGAAAATCTAGTGGAACAGCTACCAAAACCATTTATTTTAGTTGGGGATTTTAATGCTCACTCCACTCTTTGGGGTAGCGACAGAACTGATACAAGAGGGCAGGTTGTTGAAGATTTCGTTTTATCAAGCGATATCTGCCTTCTGAACTCCGGCGCTTTTACCTACTTTTCACCAACCTCACGCACTTTTAGCTGTTTAGATCTTGCCCTGTGTTCACCGTGTGTTTTTAGCGATCTTAAATGGGAGGTTCTCAACACGTCATACGGTAGTGATCATCAACCCGGCATCATAAAACTCGTACCATCCTACCCGACTTTAACTAGCAAGCCACGCCGGTGGAAACTGCAGTTAGCGAACTGGCCAGTTTTTACAGAAAATGCTAACCTCGACGAAGCTTTCTCATCAGAACTTTCTGTTGAGGAACTGAACGAAAGGTTCGTTAAAGTACTAATTTCAGCTGGCGAAAAGGCAATACCGCAGTCATCCGGCATGGTACGTAAAAAACTTAACCCTTGGTGGACAAGCGAGTGTACTGACGCCAAAAAACAACAAAATAAGGCCTGGGGAATTCTGCGAAGATACCCCACCTACACCAACCTCATCAATTTCAAACAGGCAAAAGCCAGAGCCCGATTTATTCGAAGACAAGCGGAAAAGGATTCATGGCAGAAATACATATCATCAATTAACAGTTCAATCACATCCAAACATATGTGGGACCAGGTCAGGAAGTTTAAAGGAGAGTACTCCTCCTACACAATACCACTCCTCACAAGTCCAGACACACAAACAACACTAGAAGACCAGGCCAACCTATTAGGCGAACACTTTTACAAGGTGTCATGTTCAGCAAATTACACCAATACATTCCTGAAATACAAAGAAAATGCAGAAGAACCTACTACCAGTACCTCAAATGAATCTTGCAACATTCCGCTTACACTGCACGAATTAAACAGAGTACTTTCCGCCGGTAAAAAAACGGCAATAGGGCCTGACCAGGTACACTACACAATGTTGGCACACCTATCCCAAGCATCGGCGCAGGCACTTCTCCAGTTTTTCAACAAAATATGGGACTCTGGCGTAATGCCTGAAGATTGGAAAAATGCAATAGTTATACCTTTCCTCAAACCTGGTAAACCCCCAACATCCCCAAGTAGCTACAGGCCCATTGCGTTAACAAGCTGCCTAGCAAAAACATACGAAAGCATCATAAATATAAGACTCACCTTCACTCTTGAGTCAGAGCGCCTAATAGACTCACACCAGTGTGGATACAAAAAGGGCTGTTCCACCACTGACCATCTCGTGAGGCTGGAACAAGAAATACGACAAGCATTTCTACACAAACAGCTCTGTCTCGCCGTCTTCTTTGACTTGGAGAAAGCATATGACACAACTTGGAGATATGGGATTCTCAGAGATCTAGCAAACTTGGGTATTCGCGGAAGAATGCTTAACTGCCTATGTAATTTCCTATCTAATAGAACATTCCAAGTACGTCTGGGTACGGTATTATCACAAATATATGTCCAAGAAAATGGTGTACCACAGGGTTGCGTTCTGAGCACCACTCTTTTCATTGTCAAAATGAACTCCATCAACAGTGCTATACCCCCTACAGTCATGCACTCCATCTACGTTGACGATCTCCAAATCGCCTGCCGTGCCTCCAGCCTATCATCCTGTGAAAGGCAACTCCAAATTACAATAAATCAACTTACGAGATGGGCCGACCAAAATGGTTTCCGCTTTTCAACCCAAAAAACCACCGCTGTTCTCTTTACACAAAAAAGAGGATTGTTCCCTGACCCTGTTCTCAAACTAAACAACATCGAAATGCCGGTAAAACAAGAATACAAATTTCTAGGAATCACATTCGACCGAAAACTGAACTTTCTGGCACACATAAACGCTCTGAAAACTAAGGCAAACAGAGCACTCAACGTCCTCAAAGTACTCTCACATAAGCACTGGGGTTCCGATCGACTCTGCCTTATACGTATTTACCGATCTCTTGTACGCAGCATTTTAGACTACGGTTGCGTTGTCTACGACTCAGCGCGGGACTCATACATTCGCCGTCTTGACCCTATACACAACCTCGGTCTCCGTTTGTCCAGTGGTGCTTACAGAACATCGCCTGTGCAAAGTCTATACGTAGAATGCAACGAGCCTCCTCTGTGTCATCGAAGAGCATTACTAACCCTGTCATATGTTTTAAGAATAAGATCGTCACCTGAACACATCTGCTACGAAATTGCCACAAAGTGTAACTCGCGCTTACACTACCTCAACAAACCGAACCTAATCAAACCACTTGTCCTACGCTTCGAGGAATACTGCCGCTTTTATACCATCCCTGAAGGATCACTACATGTCGCTATTAAACCACCAAGACTGCCGCCATGGTTCGACCTGTCACAGCTTTGCGAGTTTTCACTAGGCCGTTTCAACAAAAAAAGCACTCCACCAGAACACATAATTCAAGAATTCCATACACTTCAGTATGAATATAGGGATTACGAAGAATTTTACACAGATGGCTCAAAAACAGAAAACCACGTGGGTATTGGGATCGCGACAGCGGAAAGTGCAGTTTCTGTGAGAGTACCTGGTAGTTTTTCCATTTTTTCAGCTGAAGCTTATGCCTTGAGTGAAGCAGTTCGGAAAATCATCGCTGGCAAATACAAGAAAGCAATCATATACACCGACTCACTAAGCACACTAAAAGCCCTACATATAAAATCCGAATGTGAGCCATTAGTGGGTGACATTTTAAACATGGTATATTTAAACAGCCAGGCAGTTTCCATCCGTTTCTGCTGGGTCCCAAGTCATGTTGGGATACCTGGAAACGAAAAAGCAGATAAATATGCCTCCTTGGCAGCACACAAAACAGTAGCAAAAGTGAAAATTCCCCTTAAAGACATCCAGCGAACAATTCGTCTAGCTTTAAAAGCAAAATGGCAACAACAGTGGGACACATGCACGAATAACAAGCTCCACCTGGTGAAGCCCATACTTGGTGAATGGAAGACCTGCCGTCACCAACAACGGTTTATCGAAGTTATATTATGCCGACTTCGCATTGGACACACACACCTGACACACAACTTCTTACTCACAAAAGAAGAACAGCCAATCTGTGAAAAATGCCAAGAACCACTCACACTTATACACATTATTATCACATGCCCAGACGTTGAAACACAGAGACAAAAATATTTCAGCATACTATACAAACAACACATACCCTTACACCCTGCTCTGCTGTTAGGAGATGACTCTCTAGTACCCCTGCCTGACGTGCTAAACTTTCTAAAAGAATGTGGTTTTTTAAATAAGCTTTAGAACTTCATCATCTCATTACCCTCTTCTTAACACCTTGTGTCTGGCGCAGCATAGTCTCAGCTGCTTTTGCGCCATAAAACACCAAATTAACTAACTAACTTAGTTTTATCCGAACAATCCCCACAAGTACATTTGCTTAATTTTACTTCATCATGGCTTTTATCGTACATTGGAATTGTAGAGGTTTAATTCATAATTTAGGTGACATAAAGGACATCATCAACAAGTTCTCACCAGTGGCTTTTTGCCTCCAAGAGACAAATCTTGGTGCAAAACATGACCATTTCCTAAAGGGCTTTACAGTTGCCCGAAAGGACCGCGAACATTGCAACCGTCTTTCGGGAGGAGTAGCCATAGTTGTGCAGGGCAGCATTCCCACGCGAGATGTCCAAATTAACTCATCTCTCGAGGCCATAGCCGTCACCATTCTATCATACGAAAACATCACCATCTGCTCGCTATGTATTCCACCTCACACCCTTTTTACCACTAAAAACCTAGAAAATCTAGTGGAACAGTTACCAAAACCATTTATTTTAGTTGGGGATTTTAATGCTCACTCCACGCTTTAGGGTAGCGAAAAAACTGATGCAAGAGGGCAGGTTGTTGAAGATTTCGTTTTGTTAAACGATATTTACCTTCTGAACTCCGGCGCTTTCACCTACTTCTCACCAACCTCACGCACTTTTAGTTGCTTAGATCTTGCCCTATATTCAAGTGTCTTTTTAGCGATCTTAAATGGGAGGTTATCAACACGTCGTACGGTAGTGATCATCAACCCGGCATCATAAAACTCGTACCATCCTACCCAACTTGGCTGAACGAATATATCGATAACAGCGAGTTTCTTCCCCCAAATTACACAGCTTATCGTAGGGATCGAGGATCTAGGGGCGGTGGTGTTGCGGTTATTTGTAAAAGATCAACTGTTTGCATAGAACGGTCTTCGCCACCAGAAATTGAATGTGTTGCATGCGACTTGATTTTATACGGCAGCACGTTCATATTCATTGCAGTTTATCGCCCTCCCGATTCATCGGAAGACTACATGCTACATTTCAATGACTTCTTACATAGTGAATTTCAGTATTCAAAAAGAAAAATAGTACTGGCTGGTGATTTCAATCTTCCGCATATTGATTGGTTGGAATACAAAGAGGGTCAAGTGGATGTATTGCCATCCCGTGCTCTTCTTGATGGGGTGTTCTCGCTCAATCTGGTCCAAATTGTTCAGGGGTACACACGGATACACGAAAAGGGAGGCTCACTACTTGATCTTGTATTTCTGAGTCCATCTCTAGCTCAACAAAAGTACACTTGTGAAGTCACGGAGGGGATATCAGATCACAGTATGGTGATTCTTCACCTATTAGGCATTCGTCATGAAGAACGAGTCACAAAGTCTGTACTGGTACCCAATTACTCTAGAGCTGATGATGTCTCAATTCTAGACTACCTTGACGTTGATTACGACAGTTTTAAACGCATTGCTGCATCTGACAGTTCAACGATTGATGAGGCGTGGAAATGGTTTAAAGAAATGGTACACGCACTGATAAAACGATACATACCTGAAAGTCAGAAGAAAGTTCAAAGAAGGAATCCGTGGATTACGCGAAAAATTATTCACATGAAGCGTCATTTAAGGCGCATGCGGGCAAAACGAAAAAATAGTAAACAAAGTAGGAAATCTATTGACGTCACGACGCTTTCTTTGTCGTTCAGAGCTGAACTGGCTGATGCAAAAAAAGCGGTACATGAATGAATCTTTAACGCAGTATATTAAAACTGCACCGCAGAAATTTTGGCGCTATTTATCTACAAAAAAAATCCACTGATGTGAATTTAACTAATGAGAACGGCACCGTTACCGACAGTTTTCAATTAGCATGTACTTTTAATGATTATTTCGAATCGGTCTTTACGAAAGATGATGGCATTTTGCCGCACTTTTCCTTAGGCCGCCCTGCGTCGCCAATAACTAACATTGTGATAACTCAAGAAGGTATATGTAACCTTCTTCTCAGTCTCGATCAAAAGAAATCAACTGGCTTAGATGGAATACCGAATGTATTTTTAAAAAGGTACGCTGAATGGTGTTCCTATTATCTGACTGACATATTTAACAAGTCTTTGCGTGATGGAAGGGTTCCTAACGATTGGAAATGTGCTAAGGTCGTACCGATTCACAAAGGAGGCGCTAAACACAGTGTAAACAACTACAGGCCCGTGTCTTTGACAAGTACATGCTGTAAAACACTGGAGCATGTACTTACTAAGCACTTAACGAAATTTCTCGAAGAGCACCAACTTATGGGAAAACAACAGCATGGATTCAGGAGAGGTTTCTCGACTGTGACAATTCTCACCGAGGTAACTCATTTCATAAACCAAATTGTGGACGAAAGAGGACAAGTTGACATTATTTTTCTTGACTTCAGGAAAGCGTTCGACAAAATTCCGCATCCGAAATTGCTACATAAACTTAGCGCGATTTTGCAGAATGATGAGCTCATAAACTGGATTGCAGCTTATTTGACAAATAGAGAGCAGGTGGTTTGCATTAAAGGCGCAATTAGTACGAGACGGGTGGTAGGTTCAGGGGTTCCACAGGGCTCTGTCATAGGGCCACTACTGTTCTGTCTTTATATTAATGATATGAACAGCGGTTTCTCACCTGATGTTTTTATTAAGCATTATGCGGATGACACAGTCATCTACTCTAAGGTGGAATCGAACAACGACCAGGAAAAGCTTAATGAACACCTAGGCATGATAGGCTGTTGGTGTAAAAAATGGCAAATGGAGTTGAACCCTAGCAAAACCGTCTTTATGCCGATTACGCGAAAAACCAAGCATCTTTCATTTCGTTACGTAATACATGACGAACCACTCTGCCGAGTATCAGAATATAAATACCTGGGTGTGTACATCACAGATAACTTGAATTGGAACCGCCATGTAGACTATATATGTGATAAGTCACAAAAAAAGCTTTGGATGCTACGTCGGAGGCTTGGTGATGCGACACCTGAAGTAAAACTTTTAGCGTACAAGTGCACAGTACTTCCGTTGCTGGAATATGCATGCCCGATATGGAAGCCATATACGCAGAACAACATCGCTAAATGCGAACGGGCTCAAAATAGAGCTTTGAGATTTATTTTTAATTCTTACCGTAAAACGCAGTCAGTAACAAGTCTAAGAACAAAAGCCGCTATTCTTACAGTGCACGACAGAATGAACGTCAACAGCATGAAATTCTTTTTTCACATATTCCATGGCATTTACAAAACCGAGATAGCGAACGTTTTCTGCCTAGACACGTCACAGTCGCGGACAAAGCACAGTAAGCACATAAAACCTTTCAAGTATAACACGAAGTCATTTAAAAATTCGTTTATTGTATCCGCTGTTGACACGTGGAACAAGTTACCGAATGACGTTGTATTGTGTAACAATGTTGAAGCTTTTGAGGATGCATTGTTGAATCCGATGTACCGTTGTAGTTAATGCCGCTTTCAATGTTGAACTGCGCAGTGCAAAGGCCCTCACTTGCTCAACTGTGTTCTGCTGGGTTGGTGCTGTAATGTGTGTATTGAATGTTAGAACTTTGTTTGCATTTATTTTTAAATTTCTTTGTCTGAATTTGTGAGTTTTTTTTTTCTCCTTTTGTATTGATTTTTGAAAACCATGAACTTGTGCCCGATTGAGCAACTCCTGTTTTGGCATGTATGCTAACAGTATGGATAAATAAAAAATAAAAATAAAAACTTTAACTAGCAAGCCACGCCGGTGGAAACTGCAGCTCGCGAATTGGCCAATTTTTACAGAAAACGCTAAGCTCGACGAGGTTTTCTCATCAGAACTTTCCGTTGAGGAACTGAACGAAAAGTTCGTGAAAGTTCTAATATCAGCAGCAGAAAAGGCAATACCGCAGTCATCCGGCATCGTACGCAAGAAACTCAACCCTTGGTGGACAAGCGAGTGTGCTGACGCCAAAAAACAACAAAATAAGGCCTGGGGAATTCTGCGAAGATACCCCACCTACACCAACCTCATCAATTTCAAAGAGGCAAAAGCCAGAGCCCGATTTATTCGAAGGAAGGCGGAGAAGGATTCATGGCAGAAATACATATAATCAGTTAACAGTTCAGTCACATCCAAACATATGTGGGACCAGGTGAGGAAGTTTAAAAGAAAGTACTCCTCCTACACAATACCACTCCTCACAAGTCCAGACACACAAACAACACTAGAAGACCAGGCTAACCCATTAGGCGAAAACTTTTACGAGGTATCATGTTCAGCAAACTACACCAATGCATTCCTGAAATACAAAGAAAATGCAGAAAAACAAAGACTACCTACTACCAGTACCTCAAATGAATCATATAACCTTCCGCTTACACTGCACGAATTAAACAGAGTACTTTCCGCCGGTAAAAAAACGGCAATAGGGCCTGACCAGGTACACTACACAATGTTGGCACACCTATCCCAAGCATCGGCGCAGGCACTTCTCCAGTTTTTTAACAAAATATGGGACTCAGGCGTAATGCCTGAAGATTGGAAAACTGCAATAGTTATACCTTTCCTCAAACCTGGTAAACCCCCAACATCCCCAAGTAGCTACAGGCCCATTGCGTTAACAAGCTGCCTAGCAAAAACGTACGAAAGCATCATAAATATAAGACTCACCTTCACTCTTGAGTCAGAGCGCCTAATAGACTCACACCAGTGCGGATACAAAAAGGGCTGTTTCGCCACTGACCATCTCGTTAGGCTGGAAAAAGAAATACGACAAGCATTTCTACTCAAACAGCTCTGTCTCGCCGTCTTCTTTGACTTAGAGAAAGCATATGACACAACTTGGAGATATGGGATTCTCAGAGATCTAGCAAACTTGGGGATTCGCGGAAGAATGCTTAACTGCCTATGTGATTTCATATCTAATAGAACATTTCAAGTACGTCTGGGTACGGTATTATCACGAATATTTGTCCAAGAAAATGGTGTACCACAGGGTTGCGTTCTGAGCACCACCCTTTTCATTGTCAAAATGAACTCCATCAACAGTGCTATACCCCCCTACAGTCATGCACTTCATCTACGTTGACGATCTTCAAATCGCCTGCCGTGCCTCCAGCCTATCATCCTGTGAAAGGTAACTCCAAATTACAATAAATCAGCTTACGAAATGGGCCGACCAAAATGGTTTCCGCTTTTCAACCCAAAAAACCACCGCTGTTCTCTTTACGCAAAAAAAAAAATGCCCCCCACCTCCCCCAAGGGAATCGTGAGGAAATGCGAATGCATTTCGCGCGCGCTTCACTCCATTTATATATAGTGGTTGTGGTTCGAAGAAGGAAAAGGCGCCTAACTTCTGCAGCCCGGTCGGGAGCACGGCGCAGCGCCTGTTTTTTTTTGTTGTTGTTGTTGTTTTTTTTTTTCTTTTTTTTTCTTTTTCAATTTATTTTTATTTTTTTCCTTTTTTTTTTTATTTTTTGTTAATTTTTTTTTCATATATAGCTCCGCCGAGCTCCCGCGATGCGAGCGCCCTCACGCACTTGAAATGCATTCGCATTTAAAACTGGGGATGCGTAAAGCACGCAGCGATGGAGCGGTGTTTCCTGCTGGAACATGCTAATCGCTGCTAATGTGCAATCAGAGAGAGAAGACTCCGACTGGACACAGAGACTCGCAGTCCGCTTTTAGTTAACGCGCACGCTGCGAATTTTTATTGTTCAAGAACGCACAGGAGAAATCTCCCACCGGCACCACCTTGGAGGTCAAGATCCTTTGCCATATATACGGGGTGGCCAGTGAACGGTTGTGCAGCGCGAGCAGTCGGTTTTTTTCAACCAAGAAACTCGCTAGCAGACGCTGCCTGTGTCGGCGTCGCGAGGCGAGAGAGGGGGGGTAGCGTAGGAGAGGAGAGAGAGGGAGGCGCGCATGCGCAGTGGGAGTGTGGACGCTGCGGGCAGAGATGCCTAGAGAAGAGAGGGGGGAGCGTAGGAGAGGAGAGAGAGGTGGGAGGTGCATGCGCAGTGAGGGTGTGGTTGCCGCGGGGATGGATGCCTAGAGGAGAGAGAGGGAGAGAGGAGGTTTTTTATTTTTTTTAAAGGGTTTGCGCATGCGCAGTAAGGGTGGTCACGCCGCCCGCCACCACCACCGGATTAAGCTTCGCCATAAGATGCTTCACATGTAACACCTGCCAGCGCTTACCTCCTCAACCTATCCTCCTCCTCCGCGGACAACGCTGGACAACGCCGGATGCCTGACATAGCCCGACTATGAAATGCATTCGCATTTAAAAGAGGATTGTTCCCTGACCCTGTTCTCAAACTAAACAACATCGAAATGCCGGTAAAACAAGAATACAAATTTCTAGGAATCACATTCGACCGAAAACTGAACTTTCTGGCACACATCAACGCTCGGAAAACTAAGGCAAACAGAGCACTCAACGTTCTCAAAGTACTCTCCCATAAGCACTGGGGTTCCGATCGACTCTGCCTTATACATATTTACCGATCTCTTGTACGCAGCATTTTAGACTACGGTTGTGTTGTCTACGACTCAGCGCGAGACTCATACATTCGCCGTCTTGACCCTATACACAACCTCGGTCTCCGTCTGTCCAGTGGTGCTTACAGAACATCGCCTGTGCAAAGTCTAAACGTAGAATGCAACGAGCCTCCTCTGTGCCATCAAAGAGCATTACTAACCCTGTCATATGTTTTAAGAATAAGGTCGTCACCTGAACACATCTGCCACGAAATTGCCACAAAGTGTAACTCGCGCTTACACTACCTCAACAAACCGAACCTAATCAAACCACTGGTCCTACGCTTCGAGGAATACTGCCGCTTTTATACCATCACTGAAGGATCACTACATGTCGCTATTAAACCACCAAGACTGCCGCCATGGTTCGACCTGTCACAGCTTTGCGAGTTTTCACTAGGCCGTTTCAACAAAAAAAAGCACTCCACCAGAACACATAATTCAAGAATTCTATACACTTCAGATGAATATAGGGATTACGAAGAATTTTACACAGATGGCTCAAAAACAGAAAACCACGTGGGTATTGGGATCGCGACAGCGGAAAGTGCAGTTTATGTGAGAGTACCTGGTAGCTTTTCCATTTTTTCAGCTGAAGCTTATGCCTTGAGTGAAGCAGTTCGGAAAATCATCGCTGGCAAATACAAGAAAGCAATCATATACACCGACTCACTAAGCACACTAAAAGCCCTACATATAAAATCCGAATGTGAGCCATTAGTGGGTGACATTTTAAACATGGTATACTTAAACAGCCAGGCAGTTTCCATCCGTTTCTGCTGTGTCCCAAATCATGTTGGGATACCTGGAAACGAAAAAGCAGATAAATATGCTTCCTTGGCAGCACACAAAACAGTAGCAAAAGTGAAAATTCCCCTTAAAGACATCCAGCGAACAATTCGTCTAGCTTTACTAGCAAAATGGAAACAACAGTGGGACACATGCACGAATAACAAGCTCCACCTGGTGAAGCCCATACTCGGTGAATGGAAGACCTGCCGTCACCAACAACGGTTTATCGAAGTTACATTATGCCGACTTCGCATTGGACACACACAACTTTTTACTCACAAAGGAAGAACAGCCAATATGTGAAAAATGCCAAGAACCACTCACACTTACACACATTATAATCACATGCCCAGATGTTGAAACACAGAGACAAAAATATTTCAGCATACTATACAAACAACACATACCTTTACACCCTGCTCTGCTGTTAGGAGATGACTCTCTAGTACCCCTGCCTGACGTGCTAAATTTTCTAAAAGAATGTGGTTTTTTAAATAAGCTGTAGAACTTCATCGTCTCACTAGTAACTACCCTCTTCTTAACACCTTGTATCTGGCGCAGCATAGCCTCAGCTGCTTTTGCGCCATAATACACCAAATTAACTAACTAACCTATCTTGCAGAAAAGTATAATGGACTTCCAATCTTTGTGGGGATAGCTGTGTTATAACTTATTACTACGTTGCAAAGAACGTGAGTGCACACCAGTGTTTTCAAAAGCCAGGGTACACCGCAGGAAGGACGTGCCAGAAAAATATAGTAAACAAATCGGGAGAAACATGTGTCGCGGGGACATACAATGCGCACTATGTCGCTGGGTTAGGTTATTTGGATAGACTTCACTGCGTCACGTGTGAACACTTTTGCATGGGCCTTTTCTCGAGGCCGCGTGATTTTCAGCCCGTAGATATAGTTTTTTTTTACTGCCGTTAAATCCTCAGTTCATAGGTTGCGATGTGTGTGTGTTTTATTTTCTTTTGACTTTGTTGATTTGCGCTGCTTTCGTCAGGTTCCCTGAGTAAGGATGCGGCCAGAGGTAGTTGCACTACACTTCTCAAAGAAAAGTAGGAAAAAGAAAATATGATAACACCTGTTGTAATAAAAAACCGAGGTTTCACGGTTGGAGAGTTGCGACTACCGAAACTCAATAGTACCTCGTTATTGGAAGCAAGCCGAAAAACACCGCTACGTGGCCATAGAATTTGAACAGAACTAAAGAGTGTGGATAATAATGAGAAACTTGGTATTCATGTAAAAAATCACAGTGATTATCTCTGTCTTTACAGGCAACATATGCAACAGAGATTTCAATTTTTGGGGAAAAGTCGTCCATTTAACACAATGATGCCTTTGGTAGAGCCAAGAAAATCGGAGCAGCAACAAGAACAAGGTGGTAATTATTTCCTGTTATCGACGGAGAGATATTGGAACAATAACCAAGAGCAATTCAAGAAAGGTTCACCAGAATGAATAAAATACGGCTTACTAGTTTGCACATGAAAAAGGGGTAGGGGAAAGTAGAGTAGATACCCCCGCAGGGGCGTCTGCGCAAGCAGGCGTTTGGTGTGTGGCGACACCACGGACCCGAGCTAACGGGGGGGGTTTTCGACCTCCTCCCACGCCTAGCCGTGCGTGGCGTAGCCGTGTCCGGGGAAAAGGGGATCCTGGGGGTTGAGCCGACGCCGGGTGATTGGACCTTTAAGGCCCCCCCCGGCAGAGGCAACACACCCCTTTGGCCCCGGCTTCACGTAGACGGCACCCCTGGTCTGACCCACCCAGGGGAAATCGGCAGTCGCATTTTCCTGTCTCTCTCTCCCCTCATCTTCGTCTTTATCTCTCACTCTTTATCTTTCCTGTCATCTTGTCTTTTCGGTTTACTTCCTACTTTTTCCTGGCGGCGAGGGTTAACCCTGTCTAGTTATTCAACCTCGGATAGCTATATTAGGTTATAGCGGCGATGCATGGCTGGCGTCTCCAAGTATTCGATATTCAACCTTGTAGCGTCCCCTTGTTGGGCTCGGTGGTGGGTGGCCACCATCGCCGCCGAACTTTAAACGCTTCATATGGAAAACTCTTTTCCTGCACTTCCTGATCGCTGCCCGAAAAGGTGGCGCACCGATGAGAGCTTCACATTTCCACAGCCTAAACAGACCTTTCCCAAGTACCATGTAATCCATAGTCAGAACGAAAAGAAAACAGTCCGAGCAATTTCACCATTTCTTGTGTCAAAAACTCTCCCAGGAGAAACCGGCCCAGGCTATAAAGTAACAAAGATGGGCAGCGGCGATCTCCTTCTAGAAGTTCGCGACAAGATACAGTATGATAAACTCTCGAAACTCGTAGCATTTGGCGATATCCCAGTATCAGTGGGCCCACACAGGTCAATGAATACAGTGCGCGGTGTCATCTCTGAAGATGACCTCCTCGAACTGTCTGAAGGCGAATTGCTGGAAGGTTGGCAGGAACAGAACGTAGTCAGAGTCCAAAGAATAACAATAAGGCGAGACGACAAACAGATCCCAACAAAGCACATCATCATTACCTTCGGAACTAGCAACCTACCTGAATCTATTGAAACCGGTTACTGTAAACTTCGTGTCCGACCCTACATACCCAATCCCCGTAGATGTTTCAAGTGTCAGCGCTTCGGCCATGGATCTCAAAGCTGCAGAGGGCGCACTACTTGTGCAAAGTGTGCATCCAATGAACACACATCTGACATCTGCACCTCCGCAGCCCATTGCGCCAACTCTGAAGGAGATCATCCCGCCTACTCACGATCATGCCCCTCCTGGAAAAAAGAGAAACAGATCATAGAACTCAAAGTGAAATTCAACCTATCATTCCAAGAGGCACGCAAACGCTTCTCCACACACAACCAGTCCGATCCCTCCTTCGCCGACGTGGCGCGCCGGGGCGCCCCGCCACGTTTTTCGGCGCCCGCGAAATTCACACGGAGTGTGACCGCGGCCGCGCCAGCAGCGTCCCCGGCTGGAGTAGCCTGTGCTGCTCCGACCCCTGCCAAACAGGGCCAGCAGACTCCTGAGTCTGCCGGCGTCTCAGACGCCGAAGGACAGGCGCAGCTCTTTGGAGCGCGCCAAAAAAAAAAAAAAAACCTCCGCATTACGGGGCCCTCAAAAGGCCCTGTAACCTAAGGCAACACTCTTTGTACACACATCACCAAACTACTTTAAAATGGAGACACAAATACTACATGGAACGTCAGAGGACTGATCAGAAACCTCGACGATGTCGAAGAACTTTTACAAACATTCACCAAAAGTGCTGTGTGTACAAGAAACACACTTAAAATCGAAACGCACCAACTTTCTACGCAGGTATGTTATTTTTCGGAAGGACCGCGATGATGCTGTCGCGTCATCCGGTGGTGTTGCCGTTATAGTTAATCAAGGAACAGCCTGTACACATTTCCCACTTCAGACATCCCTTGAGGCAGTAGCCGTCAGAGCTGTTATCTTCAACAAACTGGTCACGATTTGTTCCATATACATACCTCCACACCACCAATTGAACAAACACGAATTCCAGTCGTTAATTGATGAACTTCCAGAACCGTATCTTCTCCTCGGAGACTTCAACGCACATAGCGGTCAATGGTGTGACTCCCGCTGCGATGCGCGAGGCCGCCTAATTGAACAGTTCCTTTTCACTTCCGGTGCGTGATACAAGGAAACGTGTTGGCAGACCAGCTAGCTGCATCCGTGAACGCAACCACTACCAATACACCTATAGCTATCCCGGCAGTTGACCTGAAACCTCTCTTGAAACGAAAGTTCAGGGCCTATTGGCAGAGCACGTGGGATACGCACACAGAAAATAAACTGGACTTTGTTAAGCCGCAACTTGGTGATTGGCTGCGAGTATCAAAATCACGTCGCACAGAGGTTACACTTACAAGGCTAAGGACAGGACACACACACAGTACACACTCACACCTTTTGTCTGGTGGCGATCCACCTTTGTGTGACAGATGTGGCGAACCATTAACCGTGTTTCACATTTTAATTCAATGCAAAGAATTAGACACTCTTAGAAAACAACACTTTCCATCACCGTACCGGCATCACATACCATTTCACCCATCAATGTTCATCGGTAGGGAACCACTTTTCAAACATGAAACATTGTTGGCATTATTAAAGGACGTGCGTAGCTTCCATGTGATATATCCAGGCAATCCGTAGCACGACCTCCCAAAAGAGGTCGCTGCTGCGGTGATTACATGAAACAAAGCACGTGCCTCCTGGCCCTTGGACTCAAGGGCGTTGACGAGGCACTCGTGCTGAAGCCATATATCTCCATCATAGTATTATTATCACGACCGCTCGCCATTCATTCTCAATATACAGACTTCACGTCACTCTCATAATTTTAATACTTATGTGTTTTACCCGCCTTAGTGCGAGGAATTTTAAGGCCCTTATACAGCCCCTTACCATAATCATTGTACACATCTCCTGTCACATTGCCTGGCGCTCTTTGGCCATCAAATGGCCCTTGCGCCACAAAACCCCATTAATCATCAAAGTAGAGTAGATATTGAAAGTGAATAGAGAAAGAGAAAGCGCAGATATATGACCGCAATCACTCATTGTCACTAGAATACTATCGCACAGGGTGGTTAACTTGTACACCACAACCTACAACAATGACGGCACATCCGCTTGTTGTTGTCTGTTGTTCTCAAAGGCAGAAAGTACGCCTCTGGTTCCCTTAGCTGCAGGAACTGATGATGTTGGCATTCTGAAATTCCACGAGTCCCTAAATACGTCGGAGGTCGAGTGTTCGATAGCCTACATGGTTAGTAAATTTGATTTCGAGTTGGAAAATACTTAAATGGGCCCTGCAACACTTTTTCATAATGGTCGGAAGACGCTGCCGGTGGGTTGTTGACGCTCCGGTGAACACCCTAGACAAAAAATTCAGGGCAGTACGCGGACTGGAATATATATTCAATTCTCAGGCAGGTAGAAATTGTTCCCTCTTCTTTTTACAAATCCCACTATGTACCAAAATTCACGACCATTGGCTCATTTGAGCATTGTGAGCTGGATAATTACTGTGATTGCCGCGGGAGGCCGCCATGTGCGCGCGCGCTCACGATCACACTGAAAGCAAGATGGGCTTTCGAAGAAGAAAAAAAACGAAAAAGTGCTCAAGGTCATGACGCGCGCGTGACGTAGCTTCTTTCCACGGTGCCATCCCTGCCTGCTCTGCTTCCAGCCAGAGACAAATCTTTAACTTCGATCGCACTTGACGGATTCTGGAAATTTTTTCCGGCGGTCGATTCGTGAGACATTGAACTCCCTTAGTGAAGTCCTTCGATGGCTATATGGAGAAGTGTCGCAGGCCCCTTTAAAAGGCGGAGCGTTCGATACCGTACGCATCTGTAAGTTCGGAGGTCCGACTGCCCATATTTATCGGAGGTCGTAGGTTCGACTTGGAAAGTTGAGGGTTGAAGTTCCTATACAAGTCGCAGGTCTAGTGTTCCATCTTCGGTAATCTTCGCAGGTTCGTGTTGCTGTTCACTACATACCACTGTATATGTTTCCTACATATTTCCTATCAATACCTGTGTATTTCTATCGGAAAGGCTCATGTTACGGAAAGTTTGATGACGAAGGGCGCGAATAATGGTCGGTATTAAAACATTCCAATTCACTCTGTTATGCGCAAAAGCAAGCAACTCTGCCCGTGGGCGTTTCTAGTGGTCGTTTTCTTACATTCAAGTGGTCGTTTTCTTACAGAACACTTTCCACTCCCCGAAAATGCCTCATTAGTGTTAATTCCCAACCACAGAGAAGAATAAAAGCGTGTTATCGTATTTTCTTGCCACAAGAGATGTCATTTACGCAGTAGCGAACACACTCTGAAAACACAATGTTTGAAAATTTGTAAGTTTGTTCTGATGAAAATGATGCGACATGTTTTTCTAGAATATCATTGTGCAGTCCTCTGAGAACAACCCAAATAATTTTGAGCAAAATTGAGAATGGGGTTTTTTTATTATACAGTTTTAAATTGACCAACAGTTTTGCTTTTTTGGTGTTTTGAGCTACAAAATTCCTTTTTTTAAAAAATTACTAGACAAATACAAATGCAGGGGATACTTATTCACATAAAGGCCTATCAATGCTGTAAATGTGAACAAGCTATGACGTTCACAGAAGCAGGAATTGCGCCCCAAAAGCGAGCGAGTTTGAAAAACGCAGCGCTTTTCGAGAATTTTTAAAAATACATAAGTTGCTCAGAATAAGAGAACATCATATGAGCTATTTCTCCTTTACTTCTATTTGTGCCACGCAGAAAGATATTTGTGATATAGAGGTTGCGCGGCTGTTAGTGCGATTGCGAATTTACGAAAACGCACTCTTCGTAAAATGGCCATCATCACCCGGCGACGCTTGTCGATTTTTCCTTGTTTCAAAAATTTTTTTATTTGAAAACAAATTGTGACTTCGCGCTATTCGATGATGCGGGCATAATATACAAAATTACCAGGAAAATTGGAGACATCAAGTATACCACGTTCTTTGATCTATCGTGGAATCGACCAGGTGTGTTTCGCGTCACACCACCGTGGCGCTCCGGTGATTACCATATTTGACTGCTGAACCGCCGGCCGCAAAATTGAATGCCGGTTGCGGTAGTCGCATTTTAATTAAAGCGAAATGCAGAGGTTTGCGTGCTTTGATTTAGGTGCACGTCACAGAATACCAGGTGGTCGAAATTTCCAGAGCCCTCCACCACGGCCTCCCTCAATCATGTCACGGTTTTTTGACGTCAGACTCCTGCAAAAATTATTATGTGTCTCGGATCCCTGTAACACATGCCGAGCTGCCAGAGCTCTCTTTGGCTTCTGGCGAAGTCATCGCTCGCGCTACACACCTTCGGCAGAAACCATTGCTGAGCACCCTTATTTGCAGTTGTGCGAATCTTTATGCAACATATCGCTTATGTTTTCTTTGACTACCCTCTGCTTTACTTAATCTCTCTCCGCCATTCTTTGCAGCCCACGTCAGCAGGCGCAGTGATGGCGACGCCGTTGATGGTAAGTTCCCAGAAAAAGTCATGGCTTCATTATAGGTTAATAACACACTGTGCATGACGAACAAAGGACGAGAAAAGGAACCACATAGACAAGCGCTGACTTCCCCCCGCAGGGGCGTCTGCGCGAGCAGGCGTTTGGTGAGCGGCGTCACCACGGACCCGAGCCGACGGGGGGGTTTCGACTCTCTCCCACGTTTAGCCGTGCGTGGCTGAGCCGTGTCCGGGGAAAAAGGGGATCCTGGGGGGTTGAGCCGACGCCGGGTGTTTGGACCTTTAAGGCCCCCCGGCAGAGGCAACACACCCCTTTGGCCCCGGCTTCACGTAGACGGCACCCCTGGGCTGACCCACCCAGGGGAAATCGGCAGTCGCCTTTTCCTGTCTCTCTCTCTACCTACATCTTCGTCCTTTTATCTCTTTCAATCTTTCCTGTCTTCTCCTCTTTTATAGTTACTTCTAATTTTCTTGGCGGCAAGGGTTAACCGTGTGTGGTCATCCAAGCTTGGTACACAATATTAGGTTATAGTGGCGGCGTACGACTGGCGTCGTGCAGTCTTTTTTACAAAGCTCTGCCGCGTCCCCCCTGTAGGGCTCCGTGGTGGGCGGTCGGCGCTGTTGCCGAAATATACAATCTTACTATGGGAACACCTTCATTTCCCCGTTTACTCGATCGTTACCCTCACAAGAGGGTACGCACCGACGAACCAACTCAGAGCAACCTATCCGAAATTCCATGTTATACACAGTGAAAATCCATAGAAACAAGCACGAGCAATTTCACCGTTTGTCGTATCAAAGTCTTTGACTGAAGCCTTAGGACCGGGCTATAAGGTGACAAAAATGGCCAGCGGAGACCTTCTCCTTCAGCTGCCCCAGAGCCAACAATATGAAAAACTTCGAAGCCTCGCAACATTTGGCAACATCCGAATACCTGTCTCACAACATAGATCAATGAACAGCTCACGCGGAGTAGTGTCGGAAACAGACCTGCTCGAACTATCCGAAGAAGAACTATTAGAAGGATGGAAATATCAAAATGTGACCAATGAAAACGTATCACCATCAGACGTGACAACAAGGAAACTCCAACTAAACATCTAGTCCTAACTTTTGAATCAAGTGTACTACCACAAACCATTGAAACCGGGTATATCAAACTTGCCGTTCGTCCGTATATACCAAATCCAAGGCGCTGTTTCAAATGCCAGCGATTCGGCCATGATTCGCTGAACTGCCGTGGCCAGCAAACCTGTGCAAGATGTGGAGGCCAAGGCCACACTTCTGACAACTGCACTAGCACACCACACTGCGTCAACTGTGACGGTGATCATGCGGCCTACTCACGTTCCTGTCCAAACTGGAAACAAGAAAAGGACATTATAACTCTCAAAGTCAAAGAAAACATCACATTTACGGAAGCGCGTAGAAGGTGTGCACCTTTCTACACCACACCCTACGCTGATGCGGCGCGCCGGGGGGCAACGTCGCACCGGCCCCCCGCCACTCCTTCGGCCTGCGCAGAGTGAGCCGTCGGCTGTGGCGCCTGCCCCCAAGGCGGCAGTAGTTAAGTCTACTGCGCCTACTCGCGAAAAGGGACCGGAGACCACAGGGTCGTCAGGTCTCGAGGCCTCGTCTCACGAGACGAGGCCCAAAACTCGAACTCCCAGCTCGCACATGCGGGCATCCAGTGCCTCCCAGGAGGCATTGGACACCACGGTATCCTTGGTGCCGAAAGATCGGCGGAGCTCCTTGGAGCGCGCCAAGAAAACTAAAAAGCCGATAACGGGGCCCGACGACGGCCCTGTTACCTGAGTTCTTTCCGCTTAAACAACAGGCACTCCCTTTTGGTACACACAGCACTACTTTACTTTCAAAATGGAAACACAAATCCTACAATGGAACGTCAGAGGACTGCTTAGAAACCTCGACGATGTCCAAGAACTCTTACACAAACATTCAACAAAGGTGCTGTGTGTACAAGAAACACACTTAAAATCCAAACACACCAACTTTATACGCAGTTATATTATTTTCCGAAAGGACCGAGATGAAGCCTTGGCATCATCCGGAGGTGTCGCCATTATAGTTAATCAAGGGATAGCATGCACACACCTGTCACTTCAAACATCCCTTGAGGCAGTGGCTGTTCGAGCTGTCCTTTTCAATAAGCTCGTCACCATTTGCTCTCTGTATATACCTCCACAATACCAACTACATAAACAAGAATTCCAGTCATTAATAGATGAACTTCCAGAACCCTATCTTGTCCTAGGAGACTTTAATGCACATAGCAGTCTATGGGGTGACGCTCGCTGCGATGCGCGAGGTCGCCTAATTGAACAGTTCCTTTTCTCTTCCCGCGCGTCTCCTAAACCGAAAAGAGCCAACATATTATAGCCTCGCTAACAATACCTCAGCATTGTATCACCATCGCTTCTACCCCTACTTCAATGGAAAGTCATCAATAATCCCTTCGGAAGTGACCACTTTCCGGTAGTTTTGAGCACACCAATATCAAATGACTGTCCTCCACATGTTCCCAAATGGCTCATAGATAAAGCCGATTGGGAACAGTTTCATAAAGTTACTCGCTTAAGTTGGACTGATATGTCTGGCTTAAGCATAGATGCAGCCGTAGAGTACTTCACAGCTTTTCTGATAGATGCTGCTACTAAATGTATCCCACAAACAACTGGACTGCCCGGCAAGCGACGTGTCCCTTGGTGGAACAATGAATGTAGAAACGCCCGAAAAAAGCAAAACAAGGCATGGAGGTTGCTTCGGAACTCACCGACAGCCGAGAATCTTGACACTTTTAAAAACATTAAGTCTCAAGGCAGAAGAACGCGCAGACAAGCTAGAAGGGAGAGCTGGCAAAAGTTTTTATGCGGAATCAATTCATATACACAAGAGGCGAGGGTCTGGAACATGGTTGGCAAGGTAGCAGGACGACAAGCACATTCACTTCCTCTAGTAAACACACAAGGCGACAGCTTGGAAGGCCAGGCGACCTCTCTCGGCGCACATTTCGAACAGGTTTCCAGCTCGTCGCACTATACTGCAACTTTCCAACAATACAAAACAAGAATCGAAAGACAGAAACTAGGGCGCAAATCCACAAAACACGAGCCATACAATGAACCGTTCGTCTTAGCTGAGATACAGGCATCACTAAACTGCTGCAATGATTCCGCCCCAGGCTCCGACCGTGTGGCATATGAAATGTTGAAACACCTGCCCTCTGAAACCAAAAAAGCCCTTCTTTCTCTGTATAATGCTGTATGGTTTTCCGGCGAGATCTCTTCAGCCTGGAAAGAAGCCATCGTTATCCCAATTCTAAAACAGGGCAAGGACCCGTCCTTAGTGTCAAGCTACAGGCCCATCGCCCTAACGAGTTGTATTTGCAAGGTTTTCGAAAAGATGATAAATAGGCGTCTGATACACTTCTTTGAAACAAACAACCTACTGGACCCGTACCAGTGCGGCTTTCGAGAACGTAGATCCACTACAGACCACCTTGTCCGTATCGAGGCACAAATTCGTGACGCATTCGTCCATAAGCAATTTTTCCTTTCTGTGTTCCTCGATATGGAGAAGGCCTATGACACAACATGGCGCTTTGGTATACTGAGAGACCTTTCACACTTCGGGGTACGGGGTAGAATGTTTGCCGTAATTGAAAGTTATTTGTCGAACCGGACATTCCGTGTTCGAGTAGGCAGTGTTTTGTCTCGAACATTGGTCCAGGAAACAGGGGTGCCCCAAGGTGGTGTACTTAGTTGTACACTTTTTATCATCAAAATGAATACCTTGCATCTTTGCATCCCACGAAACATGTTTTATTGCACATATGTTGACGATGTGCAAGTCGGTTTTAAATCATGCAATCTTTCAATGTGTGAGCGGCAGGTCCAACTAGGTCTAAACAAGGTCTCAAAATGGGCAGACGAGAATGGGTTCCGGTTTAATGCTCAAAAAAGCACCTGCGTCCTGTTCTCTCGCAAGAGAGGCCTCCATCCTGACCCAGAGATTGACCTGCATGGCCAACATCTCTCCGTGAAGATGGAGCACAAATTCTTAGGCCTAATCCTGGATAGCAAACTCACTTTTATATCACACATTAAGTATTTAAAAAACAAATGCATAAAAACAATGAATGTTCTAAAAGTTTTGTCAAGAACTACGTGGGGCAGTGACAAGAAGTGCCTTCTCAATCTTTATAGAAGCCTCGTACGCACATGTCTAGATTACGGGGCTATAACATATCAGTCCGCAACACCAACACCCTTAAAGATGCTTGATCCTATCCACCATCTAGGCATTCGCCTTTCCACGGGTGCCTTTCGCACCAGCCCCGTAGAAAGCGTGTACGTCGAATCGAACGAGTGGTCGTTCTTTTGCATATTATCTCAAAGTGAACGCAGACAAAGAACACCCCACACACTCCACAATCAATGATCTGTCCAGCACTGCCCTATTTGACAACCGTCCGTCGCTGAGACAGCCCTATTCACTTCGTGTGAGGGGCCTCGCTGAGGAAATGGGTGTGCCACTTTTTGAACACCGTTTGGTACCTCCCGCTGCGAGTCTCCCGCCATGGCAGTGGAAGATAATAGATTGCGATGTTTCTTTCACAGATGTTACAAAACACGCGCCTACTGCACACATACGTTCATACTTCTACGAACTGCAGCACAAATACACTTGTCCAGAATTCTACACCGACGCCTCCAAGTCTCACACTTCTGTGTCGTACGCAGCGGTCGGTCCGTCTCTTTCGGATGCCAGTGTTCTGGATTCTAATACGAGTATCTTCATAGCAGCAGCTTCTGCGATACTTGCGGCAGTAAAACACATCAAACAATTACAACTACAAAACGCAGTAATTTACACTGATTCTTTGAGCGTGGTAAAAACTTTGAAAAGTCTAAAAAAGCACAAAAATCCTGTTCCCTTTTCTCTCTACTCGCTTTTATGCTCGCTCTACGCACACAAACAGCATGTCGTAGTCTGCTGGGTGCCAGGCCACAGGGAGATCCAAGGAAACGTGTTGGCGGACCAGTTAGCTGTCTGCGCCCACGAAAATGCTACAGCCAATACAGCCGTATCTGTCCCTGCACTTGATCTCAAACCATTCCTGAAACGAGAACTCAGGGGATCATTGGCAGCGGTTATGGGATCCGCAAACACACAATAAACTTCATCTAATCAAGCCACAGCTCGCGAATTGGCCGCCGGTATCGAAGTCACGTCACACAGAAGTAACACTCACCAGATTAAGAATAGGACACACACATAGCACACACTCACACCTTTTGTCCGGTGATGATCCACCTTTGTGTGTTAAGTGTGGTGAACCACTCACTGTCCTGCACATTCTTATCCAATGCACCGAATCAGATCATTTAAGAAAGAAGTACTTCCCATTAGCATTCCGCGAACAAATACCATTACATCCATCGATGCTTATAGGAAGCGAACCGGTTTTTAAACATCAATCTGTGTTGGCGTTTTTAAAAGAAATTTAAAGCTTTCATGTAATATACCCTGGCAACCCGTAGCACAACCTCTGAAATAGGTTGTTGCTGCGGCAGCTCTATTAAAAAAGGCACCTGCCTCCCTGCCTTTGGTTTCAAAGGCCTTGAGGAGGCATTCGTGCTGTTTTCATGTCTCTCATTTGTAGATACCATACTCACTGGCAATACATTCCACACCCATAGATCACATCACGTATCGCCGCCATATTTTTATGCTCTATACACAGCTTTTACGCTTATATATAGCGCGTCATTTTAGGCCTCTATACAGCCGTAATACACCCTGTCATCAAAATCATTGGCCATCGCTAACACCACATCAAAGACATGGCGCTCTTTGGCCACCTATGGCCCTTGCGCCACAAAACCCCACTAATCATCAAGCGCTGACTTCCAACGGAGGTTTAATGAAAATATAAGTCTCCAAAACACATCACGTGAGTGCGCACGACAATCGCATACTAACTTCACCAGGTCAAGCAGAAAAGATTTTTATCGGAAACTAATAATGCAGACCAAAAAACGCAGACCAAAAAACCAAGCAAAGCAGTGCTCCAGTACTACCCATCTAAAAAGACCAGTTCCTTCTGGGTCAATGCAGCCGAAGGTTTGCTGACACAGTTGCCCTTGGCAATGAACGAGGCCTCTATGATCACCCTGGTTTGATTATTTCCATGTTTAGCCAGGACCGCGGTTTGGTCAAACGCAGGAGTGCATCTACACTGAGCGCAGTGCTGGGCAAGGAAACCGTCGTTTCTTTTCTGGACATTCTAATTGTGCTCCTGTAACCTGATAGATATTCAGGCAGCGCCCCGTCTACCCAACATACTTAAGACCACAGGAAAGGGGAACACTGTACTTTGTCGGCACATTCAAGAAATTGATTCTTATGTTTTCCTTTACATTTGCGTGGCGCCTGCTTCACAGGGCATGTTTTTGCTTACAACTGATGCAGTTTGTGCGGCGCAGAAAAGACAACGGAAACGCCCGAACGTCTGCCCATCTTTCTGAGTAGATGCGATACGCGGTGTAAGTAAGGAATAACTGCCAACTGCTGCCTTGATACCGGCTGTTCATCGCGAACTCTGTTAGCTACTCTGACTTTTCCTTCTTAGTGCCTCTGCCACAGAAATAAGCAGATGTGTCGGGTAACCCGCTTGCTCAAACCGAGTTATTTGCGCCTTGACGCTGCCATCAACAGCGTGAGGGCAGGACCTTGTGAGTGCATACAAAAGACAGGTGTGCACAATAGCTCTTTTTACCAGCTTGCTGTGGGCTGACCCAAACGGCAGAAGGGGCTTATTTGACCGTGGTTCGTGCTTCCAGCACACGTGATTGCCCGAAAGGGTCAATCTCAGGTCTAAAAACGGCATCGAACCACCTTCCGGAACTTCATGTGTCAGCGACAGCGGTATTAGGCACTCTTTGAACATTACCAACGTGTGTTGAACAGCAGCGTCAAAAGCAGCATTATCGAAGTCCATTAGGATCAGGTAGTCGTCTACGTACCGAAAGCATTTTTTAACCCGTAAATCAGATAGCCGGCTACACACCTTTCTGTCAAGATGCGCAAGAAACAGGTCGCCTAAAACTGGGGCTATACAAGAGCCAATACAGACTCCGGATTTCTGGATGAACAATTCGCCATTCCATTCAGCTACCGTCGAGTTCAGGTAACATTTTAGCAAATCAAAAAAAAAAAAACCCGAAGTGACCCCGCACTCATTTTGAAATGTTACAACAGCGAACGTAAAAATCGCCTCTTCTACTATGGACAGAAGTTCTATGTGTGGTAAAGAATAATACAGATCCTTAATGTCTATGCAAAAAGGCTTTATAGGCTACATTGCTATGCTCTGCTAGGAAGCGAATGATTTGAGGGGGAATCAAATCATTCGCTTCCACACAAAGAACTTCTGTCCATAGTAGAAGAGGCGATTTTTACATTCTGTGTTGTAACATTTCAAAATCAGTGCGGGGTCACTTCGGGGTTTCTTTGTATTTGCTAAAATGTTACCTGAACTCGATGGTAGCTGAATGCGTCCAAGGACTCGAACACGTCGGACTCCAAGGACTCCACGCATTCGCAAGAAACGTCGCTGCAACCACAGACCAGTTAAAGCAAACTCGCGGCATTGAAGAAGAGCAATGAACCCCGGAACGACAGCAAAACCACCAACAGCGTCGTCAACCTCCCATCAAGACAACTGTCTGAGCACGAGGCAAGCGTTCTGTCTAAGGACACAATTTCAATACAACAACACCGCCACCTCTGCCGCAGATCATCGCAGCTGTTGAAGATGGCATACAGCACCTAGACAACGTAAGACAACGTAAGAGGTACGAGACAACGTAAGACTCAAAGCCATTGGAAACCTCTCCAAGCTACGAACACGAGCACGGGAGAACCTAACAAAACCTGAAAGAGTAGCAATTTCAGAACTTCTAAAAGACCCAACAATAACCATCCTTCCAACAGACAAAGGTAATTCAACCGTCATACTTGATCGAAAATCATATGAAGACAAGGTAGGAAGCCTTCTGAACAACTCCGAATACGTCAAACTCACGAAACACCCCACAACCGGCATCCAACGGGAGCTAAACAAGCGATTCGCTGAAATTTTCAAGAACCACCCACAGTCAAGACCGCTCTACTTACGCCTCATATACAGAAACGGTTCTGCGGCTGGATTCTATGGCCTTCCAAAAATCCACAAACCAGGGATACCGCTACGCCCGATAGTTGACTTCAGATCATCCCCACTCCGCATGCTGTCCGAACATTTGCACCGGACTCTGTCGCCACTAGTGGGGAAAACAGCTACCCATGTGAGGAACGTCACCCATTTTGTTGAGCGCATGTCGGAGGTAACAATGGGCAATGACGAAAGTCTTGTGTCATTCGATGTCGTGTCTTTGTTCACGAGTGTGCCCGTACCCCTCGCGGTCTCTGTTGCCCGAACCGCCCTAGAGAAAGATGAAAACCTCAGCGAAAAGACGAGCCTCAGCACGGACGAACTGTGGCGACTCATGGAGTTCTGCCTCAACGCAACATATTTCTCTTTCGGAGGTGAATTCTACAAACAAGCAAGTGGAACCGCGATGGGTGCCGAAATTTCAGCCACGGCGGCAAACTTGACGATGGTGCACATCGAAAAACAAGCCATGGACACGTTCGTCGAACCGCCAAAAACGTTTTTGAGGTATGTGGATGATGTCTTTTGCGTGATCAGGGAGTCCAACATCGACAGTTTCCTAGCACACCTGAATTCAATCGAGCCGGCGATCCAATTCACCGTGGAACGTGAAAAGAACAACGTGCTTCCTTTTCTGGATGTGCTAGTGAGACGAGAAAGAAGGGGGTTGGTGGGTGGAAGGACGTTTGAGCTTCTCGATTTACCGAAAACCAACGCACACCGGCCGGTATTTACAGTTCAACTCCAACCACCCCACCGCCCACAAGGCATCAGTTGTCAAGACGCTCATGAAACGCGCCGGGGCCATCTACAGCTCCAAAGAAAAAGGAAGAAAAGAAGAAGAAGCGATCACAAACCAAAGGCAACAACAACAACAACAACGACCTCCTGAACAATGGGTACACGAAGAGCTTTATTCGCCGAGTATGCCAGCGACGCGACGACCGAAGAAATGCCCCCCCGCATGCCCGCTTCTGCAAAGAGTGACACCAACAATGAGGCTTCCCCCAAACAACCCTACCGGGTCACGATTCCATACGCTCCGGGAATCAGCGAGCAACTGGCGAGGGTATTGGGGAAGGAGGGTATCCGAGTAGTGCACAAACCCGCTTCAACAATTGGGCAACTTCGGCCGCGGCCAAAACGCCGGCTGCCAAAAGAAAGATTCCCCGGGGTAGTATACGATCTGCCGTGCACTGATTGCCACGCCACTTACATCGGCGAGACAAAAATCTTTCCGGAAAAGATATACGACACCACCAAAATGACGTACGTAGCGTCAACGCTGCACGGAACGCGCTCGCGGAACACAGCGAAAAGAGGGACCATCACATAAACTTCGACGACGCCCGGGTCATCGACACGGAGGGTAGCCGCACCAAAAGGAAGATCTTGAAGTCCTTCCCGCGTCCCACACCACCACAGCGGATGCGCGTCCTCTCTCCTGCGCTCACACCCTTTCTCTGCTGTAGGAATCCTCTACTCTACGGAGCGGCGCACGCGTCCGACATCCCCACAGCGCATGCGCGTCCTCTCCCCATTTCTCTACTCTAGGAATCCTCTACTCTACGGAGCGGCTACCGCGTCCCACACCCCCCACAGCGCATACGCGTACCCTCTCTCTCCTCTCCTACGGTTCCCCCCCATTTTCTCCTCTAGGAATCCTCTACGGAGCGGCGCGCGACAGGTGGTGCGACAGCTGCATATTCCGCTGGGGCACCACGGTAGTTCCGGGATATAAAAATGACGGAGCGCGCCTCATTCTCTCTCCTGCGCAGCGCCGCGATGAGCGCCCGGGGCGCTGCCGCGAAACGAGAGCGGCGACGTTTCTCCCGCTCAAGCTAACCATCTCCCCGCTGCTTCGCATCCACACATCGTTCCCTTTTTTTCGCATAATTTTTACCCAACCATACAGATCTCTGTCGAATATGTTTACATTACATATGGTCATGCATTCAACATCATCGTTCATGAGAGTATATTTATCGAGCAGTTCACTTGAAAGCGCATCCTTAAAATAAATTGCAAGATCTCCACCTTTTTGGTGATTACGACAGAGGAGTTCATGGCGATAGCCTGGAAAGAACGACGCATCTTCTTTATAAGTAATCCATGTCTCGAAGAAAACTAGCACATACAATACAATAGACATAGACCATAGGAAAACAGTAATGTCATCGGCCCTTCTTTTTATGCTTCTACAATTTATGTGCAATGCAGAAAACAAGTATTTTCCAGAGGGAAATGCACTATTAAACCCTTGAACATAAAATAGTCTCGGTTATTACCAAGATCAGCCATAGTGAAATGTTTTTCGCTTTGTTATGCTAATCCATGTCCAATTTCTAATTTAAGCGAGAACTGCCTCATCCGCAATGTGTATCGCTCTTGAGGCTTCATCTTTACGTGCTAGAACATTGTCACCGGATGCCCAGACAAATTTCAAGGCGGCTTCTTTCTTTTTCTGTATTGTCGCTGCAAGCAAAGCCTTGGCCCTCTACGTCAGATGCTCATCTACAAAAATGGGCGTTTTCTTGTCATCGCCAGATCTAGTTTTTTTTTCTACACTTCGCCAGGATGTCGTCACGTTTTGTTCCTTAAACAAAACGAACGATTATTTTCTGCACACCAGGCTTAGGAGTGGGAATCCAGTGGGATGTGTCGATATCAGGCAGATCAACTGCCGTGCCGACAGCTTCGCCTTAGTTACGACAGCCACTGGATCATTTCCCACCGGCGCACCCTTTTCTCAAGATTGTTTAGGCGCTGATACTGTTCCAGCTGACCAGCTCATCGCATTATGCGAGGTTTTTATTTTCCGCTTTCAATTCCATATTTTGTCTGATGAGCTCTTGCATTTCAGCTCTCATGTTTTTGATGTCAGTGGCAGCATCTTTCACCTCAGTGCACGTATCGGAGCAAAAGGCTATGCTCTCTTTAACTTCCCACATCTCAATTCCTAAATCGCGCTTTAAGTTTTCAAACGCTTTCGACAGCACCCTTAGATCCTTTACACCTGCTGCGTGCTTTCCTGCATCTTTACCCGCACTCTCGGTCGGCGGAATCCTTCCCCATGGCAAGGCAAAAACACTTCACTCAAAGCAAAAAATTGAAGGACACTTTGTACATTCTAAAGGGTGTTCGGCGAAAGCGTGTGGCCGTTCCACTGACTATGCCATGTCGTTTTTTCTTTTACACTCTCAGTGGGATAACACACAAAGCGAATGTGTGCGTGTTTTCTTTTTTAATTTTTTACCGCGAATCGCAGCGAGACGCGAGACTAATCTTCCTCCGTTCGCATGCGTTAGTATTTTCTCGCGCTTTGTGCATCGTGCAAACGCCATAGCGTTCCAGCGCTTAAATTGACGGGCCCTTTGTAAATTCGAAGGTGTATTCCGTGAACGCCTGTGTCCATTGAGACGGCGTCGGTCAGAATGATTGCAAACGCTGGGCACAGCGAAGCTACGCAAGCAAAGAGCGAGCGCTGTAGAGTCCGACGCGACCGGCGTCCGTTTGCGCATCCCGGCGGCCACCTGGCTCCGTGCCAGAGCTCGGATGGACGGGACGGGACGGACATGGACGGACGGACAGACAGACAGACGGACGAACAGACGGACGGACGAACGGACACCGGACGGACGAACACTGGACCGACAGACGGACGGACGGACAGACGGACGGACGGACACCGGACGGACGGACGGACACCGGTCGGACAGACGGACGGACACCGGACGGACAGACGGACGGACGGACAGACAGACGGACGGACGGACACCGGACGGACGCCTTAATACACTTCACGCTGTGCTAGGCAGCAGTGCACAGCAACAGGAGCAAACTTAGACGCAAGTAACACTTTCTCAAATGCAAAAACAGAAGATGTGTTACGCTTTGCACGTTCGGTGTACTGCCGCCGAACTGCATGGTCCACTCGGCGACGCCGTCTTTTTAAGCGTTTTCCAAGTCCAGTTGACGTTGCGGTCACGTGAAGATCCCAGCCCAGGCGTAGGAGCACGATGACCAAAGTAGCAGCGACGCGTCCGTCTACCAAAGGCACCGTGCAGTCGAGTTTTCCAATCTGACTGCAGCGCCAGAACGCAAAGCCTAGTGGATGAAAAAAGCAACATTGAGACGGGGTCGGTCGAAAGGGAACGCGATGCGCGCTTCTCGATCCGTGCATGAGTGGGCGGATTGTGGCCGGGCTACACGGGGGACGCGGGCGCGCGTCTGTTATCTGCGTGCCCCGAGCGGCCACTGTCAGCGAACTTGGGACGGGGCAGTGCGAGGAACGCAGCTCCCTCTGGTCAGTGGACGGTGCAAAACTGCCGCCGAACTGCCCTCCTATCCTCCGGTCGCCAAAATAATATCAGTGTGTGTGCCGCCTACTGGTCCGGGAACATCTTCAAGTGCTCTTGGCATCGTCATCACCATGAGGAGTACTGAAGAGCGCGTAAATGTGGCGTTTTAACGAATCAGTGGCAAACAATAACGAGGCTCTCGGGGCTACACCACGCATTGTCACGTTCTTTTGAAGTGTATGACTGTGTTCGAAGTTTTGACTTTCCGCAAGATATCGACTACACCATAAATCAGAATTTTTGTGAAGTAGTACACAACCCACTACACCGCTAATAGTCGTTTCTGCGGATAAGCGAGGTACCCGTTAATATCTGTAAGGTATTATGTGGACTTTGTTGATGCTGCATGTGGCTCATGACGAGGAAGAATTATGGCTGAGCACTCTGCGGTGGGTGGGAAGCATTAAAGCACACACTCGTTGTGCAATTAGCACTCTGTGATGACTGGTTGTTCTTTTACTCGTCTGCCACGCTGTATTACATAGATTAACGCCTGTGATGTTTGTGGTATCAGGATCGTCACGCCGCAGAGCGTGTGACGCGTTGAAGATGGAGGAGATGGTAGCCGATTTTAAAACCCACATGACATTATATTGGACGGCACACACACACGAAATACATAAAGGGAACACGTACAACTATAGTCTATCATCCCACGTGGCGGTGCTGGCGTCCAGGAAGTCGTGGTGCTTGTAGAATCCCGGCAGTGACGCAGTCGTCGTCGGGTAGATGTCCGGCGTTGAAGTGACGCAGCAGCAGAAGGGGTTATGGAGTGAGTGAGCGACCCATCGCTCGGTAGCTGGTAGCCACCATCGTCGGTAGCCAGGTAGGGCTCGTCAGCGCCAGGCCCGGACCTTGCGACGCCCGCTGTCTCGAAGGCGGTAGGAAACCTGGAACCTCGCGCGTAGGTGCGGGTTCTCCGACAGCAGCAGGCCGCGTACCAGGTCTTGCGAGGCGATGACCGTGAGGTGCTCGCTGTCCCGAAGACAGGTGCCCTGTGTGTGCGAACCTCGCGCGTAGATGCGGCTTCTCCAACAGCCCTTCGGCCTGTTCTCCCGGTATTCCAAAACTGTCTCGCCTGCGCGAGCTCTTTTCCTGTCTCTCAAGCACGAGCTGTCTCGTTTTTTTTTCGTCTTCCAGCAATCGGTCGCTCCGTTGTCTGCTCTCGCTGGCTCACTGTAGCGTGCTTATTCACAACGCCATATCCAGAGCGAATATTATATATATATGCTTTAGTTGTTTGGTTTAGCCCGACAAAGTATACATGACTAGCTTACTGTGAACAACAATTCTCTCTTAGGCACAGTAGAAATTTGAGAATGTGTCACCTCATTCTAGCTAGTGTAGTCACTGTGTCAATGGTGTGGTCCCGGTGATTTTGATGGCGTCTCAGCTCCGCGAGGTTTAAGTGAGAGGAAACGAAATGTAGAACTATAAAAGAGCGTTTAACTTATTTAACGCTGTATTTTGACATCTTTTGTGAACATGTGAAAATAACTAGATGTTACGAAGGCGCCATATGTCCAACATGGTTAATCGTACATCCAGGAATCAATCCCCAGAGTTGGCTTGGATAACTGGCTGTGAAACAAAGAACGATGAGGGGATAACATTCAGAAATGCGAAAAAATGAAGCACCTGTTATGGCTTCAAAAGGGTACCATAGTAGTGCAAAGGAGCGCCATATAGCGATCCAGTGTTGTGGAGTAAGCCAATTTTCGTTAGCGTCGGGGCGAAGCTGCCGCTAGACAGTTACATGCATGAAACGTCACTAATGAATGACTTGCATGCATGTATGACACTGATACTAGATATAAATAGCGTAACACCTCCTCTCAGGACGTGCATGGCAAGAATGACGGGACATACACAACGTAAGCTGCATGAATGGGACATCGAGATGCATCATATTCCTGGTCGTCAGATGTTGAAATGACATAAAAGAGACATTTATGATTCCCATGACACCACACAAATTACATGCATGCGTCATGACAAAACAGGAGTACATTTGGCATTTCGCACTTCTATGCTCACATGCATGAGTGATTAGCCATGCACAGGACGATAATTAGGGATACGGTAGCACGAAACACGTAAGCTTGTTTATCAGCAGCAATTTGGTGTTCCACGTGGCCGTGCTCAGCTAATACCGGAGGAGTGGCGCGTGGAAAAGGAATGTGCAGCTCCTACTCTCTTTGGGAGCCATGTAAATTAACTCAACAATGAGTCGCCATTCCCACTATTGCTGCCATTGCATTAGCTATTCGACCATGACGCAGAAACAAGGGTCCTTGCGCAGAACGCTCCTCCTTCACACAGAGATTAGCATCTACATTTGCATGAGTCCTGCTCCTGATCTTTCGGGCGCTGTGCTCAGCATTTTCCTATGCCCCTTTTGAATTCTTCACAAATGAGAGTAATGACCTCACAATAGAAAATAAGGGGGGATAATTAGGCGTACAAAAGGAAAGTTCTCGTTTTATGATAGCGTTATCTAGTTTCGCCTGTGGACAGTGTTATTTCAAAGTAAATTGCATTTACTGTAAAGATGCTGTTCATGTTTATATTGTTGAAAAAACGTTCCGTTGAAGAACCACTACCGTTCGCATTGTAGGGGCGCTAGTGGTTTGCATGCCCACTTCTTAGCGTCCTCAGGATCAACGCTTACCAATCTGAATAGCGCATGCCCCAACGAGTCCCGAGATAAAGAACTAGAGCAACAAAATACACAACAGAATCCTTGCAGTCGAATTCAAATATATAGATCTGCTAAAGGCGGTGATGTCGAGGTTCTGCTGATTTTAAATGGCAGGAGTAACTTGTTTGCTTAAAAAACCGGCTCGTTGTGGGCGCATTTGGGGTAGTCGTTCCTCATGGCTGCTGGAAGGCGAAAAATCAACCGTCATCACCATTGATGGCAAGCTCCGTGCTCATTTCTAACTCATGCATGACCGGCAGTGGCGTAGCCAATTGAACCCCCCCGCCCAATTTGGGGGGGGGGGGTTAAAGCCGCCCGAAATTTTTTCAGTTTTGCTTGCGTATATATGCACGCACACATACAAACGCACGCACGAACATACATAAAGTATGGTTGAACCCCCCCCCCCCCCCCGAAAAAAATTTCTGGCTACGCTACTGATGACCGGCAACCTTTTGTCAGCAGCTGGTCAGCAGTTCAGATACAAAAGACGCCAAGCGGGAAAGTGATTGATAGAAACTGTTTCGTTATATATGTATGTGATGGTATAATTTAGAGATCAGCAGGGTTTAGAAGCCGGTAGCCGCTAAATGGCTCCGAAAATGGGTGGAATGACTGTGGGGGGAAGCATTGAGATTCTGTTCAGCTAAGCACTGGCGTGTAGGTATTATACTAAAGACTCGTTTCTATTGGGAAGTCGGTGACGTGACCGGGATTCCCCTGCCGCCGGAATCCCGCATCGTTCACACTGTTTACCGACCGCACCGCCAAAACGCGATACAGCGCCATCTGCTGTGTCAAGTGGTACTAAAAAACAGGCGCCGAATATCCGGGATGTTTCCGCGCGGCTCTCCGCTTGCGTCGTGTTCGCGTGTCTTTACGGCAAATCTCATACACAGGTGTACAGTCGTCGCGCTGCTACGCCTCCTGGCGGAAAAAATGTGAGAAAGCTTCAGTGACGCCGCGAAACAATAAGGTAAGCTGTTCAGATAATGCTTCACGGTAATCACTCAGCTCTACAGCAAAATATGCTATAAAATGGGATTGGAACATGCATGATTGGCAGGACTTTTGCGGCCCGTTTCAAACAGGATAAAAATAAAGGTAATGAATAATAATGTCACGTGGTCGTGACGTTGACCCAAGCAGCAGTCGGTATGCTCAAGATGAAACTGTTTATTAGGCCGAACTTGTGGCCGGTAAACTGAAAGTCAGATTACAGCAATACACGCTGGCACTGATAGCGGCGAACGGAGCGTCGGCCGTCGATCAAACTGAACATCCTTGGAGCGCGCTGGCTTTTATGCATCACGCGTCGAACATTCTAGCCTTATCACAGGTCATCGCGCAAGCTCTGGAATAATCGCGAGTGGTCGCGTCTTGCGTGCAATCTTAACAAAACGATCTACAATAATCGCGAAGGTTCTAGAACAATAAGGCGCGGTTTGAGCTGAGCTTTGCTGAAGGTCTCTGTGGGCGAAAACCGAATACAACAAAGGTGAAAATAAGAATAGTGCGTGGCAATGCCCCCCCTCTGAAAAGGCATCGTCCCGATGCTTAAAACAGAACACGGGGGGAAAATGCATGCAACAATAAATCACAACAATAAAGAAAGAACGTACAATAATTAAGCAATAAGTGCAGTCCACAGGTTTGCTAACGCGCGTAATACGGCTTGAGGCGCACGACATGGACGACTTCAGGTCGCGCACGGCGCCGTTGAGAGTTCGTGATGCCGTCCGGGACGACCTCGTAGTCCAGAGCACCGAGACGTCGAAGCACCTTGTACGGCCCGAAGTATCGCCGAAGAAGCTTCTCACTGAGTCCCCGTCGGCGTATTGGCGTCCAGACCCATACACGGTCACCGGGTTGGTATTCCGTGTGGCGTCGTCGAAGGTTGTAGCGGCGACTGTCAGTCCTCTGCTGGTTTTTGATCCGTAGGCGGGCGAGCTGTCGTGCTTCTTCGGCGCGCTGTAGGTAGGTGGTCACGTCGATGTTTTCCTCGTCGGTCACGTTTGGTAACATGGCGTCGAGCGTCGTTGCCGGGCTCCGTCCGTAGACCAACTTATATGGCGTCAACTGCGTCGTTTCTTGTACGGCCGTGTTGTACGCGAAGGTCACGTACGGAAGGATGGCGTCCCACGTTTTGTGTTCGACGTCGACGTACATGGCCAGCATGTCGGCGATGGTCTTATTTAGACGCTCGGTGAGGCCATTGGTCTGCGGGTGGTAGGAGGTGGTCCGGCGGTGACTTGTTTGGCTGTACCTCAGGATCGCCTGCGTTAGGCCGTACCTCTGTCGGTAATGAGGACCTCTGGGGCGCCATGACGCAGTACGATGTTCTCGACGAAGAACTTTGCTACCTCGGCTGCAGTGCCCTTGGGCAGTGCCCTTGTCTCGGCGTAGCGGGTGAGGTAGTCCGTTGCTACGACGATCCATTTGTTTCCGGAATTCGACGCCGGGAACGGCCCCAGTAAGTCCATGCCGATTTGCTGGAACGGTCGGCGAGGTGGCTCGATGGGTTGCAGAAGTCCGGCTGGCCTAGTGGGTGGTGTCTTCCGTCGTTGACAATCTCGGCAGGTCTTCACGTAGTGGGTGACGTCGGCAGTGAGGCGAGGCCAGTAGTACTTTTCTTGTATCCTCGCGAGCGTACGGGAAAATCCAAGATGTCCAGCCGTCGGGTCGTCATGCAGAGCGTCCAGAACTTCGGGACGTAACGCTGAAGGTACTACGAGGAGGGAGTCGGCCCGAAGTGGCGAGAAGTTTTTCTTTAGGAGAATGCCGTTGCGCAAGAAAAACGACTCCAGTCCTCGTCTGAATACCTTTGGAGCCATGGTGGCCTTGCCCTCGAGGTATTCTATAAGGCCCTTGAGTTCCGGATCGGCTCGTTGTCGTTGAGCGAAGTCATCGGTGCTTATGGTTCCCAAGAAGCAGTCATCATTAAGGTCGTCCTGTGGCGGCGGGTCGACGGGGGGCGCGAGACAAGCAGTCGGCGTCAGAATGCTTTCGTCCGGACTTGTAAACGACGGTAACGTCGAATTCGAATTCTTGAAGTCTGAGACTCCATCTTGCGAGACGACCTGAAGGGTCTTTCAAGTTAGCTAGCCAACACAAGGCGTGGTGGTCGCTCACCACTTTGAAGGGCCTGCCGTAGAGGTAGGGGCGAAACTTCGACGTAGCCCAGATGATCGCGAGGCACGCTTTTTCTGTTGTTGAATAGTTGGCCTCTGCCTTGGATAGCGACCGGCTAGCATAACTGATAACCCTTTCCAGTCCGTCCGTCTTCTGCACAAGGACGGCGCCGAGTCCCACGCTGCTTGCGTCGGTGTGCACTTCTGTTTCGCCGTGTTCGTCGAAATGCGCAAGTAATGGAGGCATTTGCAGGCGTCGTTTTAGTTCTTGAAATGCTTCGTCTTGCGGTGTTTCCCACTTGAACTCGGCGTCGGTTCTGGTAAGGTTAGTGAGTGGCTCGGCGATGCGGGCAAAATTTTTGACGAACCGCCGTTAATAGGCGCACAGGCCGAGAAATCGACGGACGGCCTTCTTGTCGGCGGGTGGCGGGAATGTAGCGATGGCGGCTGTCTTTTGAGGATCGGGGCGTACTCCGGACTTGCTGATCACGTGACCCAAGAACAAGAGCTCCTCGTATGCGAAGCGGCACTTTTCAGGCTTCAAGGTGAGGCCGGAGGTCTTGATTGCTTGAAGTACTGCGTCAAGTCGCCGGAGGTGTTCGTCGAAGTTTGAAGCAAACACATTGACGTCGTCCAGGTACACGTCCAAGTCTGCCACTTCAATCCTGCCAGTACTGTGTCCATAACCCGTTGGAAAGTCGCAGGTGCCGAGCAAAGACCAAAGGGCATGACCTTGAACTCGAAGAGGCCGTTTGGTGTTCTAAACGCGGTCTTTTCTCGATCTCTCTCGTCGACTTCAATTTGCCAATAGCCGATCTTGAGGTCCATCGACGAAAAGTACCTCGCGTTGTGGGATCGAGGGTGTCGTCTATCCGTGGGAGAGGGTACACGTCCTTCTTCGTTATTTTGTTCAGGCGGCGATAATCGACGCAGAAGCGTAGGGTTCCGTCCTTTTTCTTCACTAACACCACGGGTGACGCCCACGGACTCTTTGAAGGCTGGACGATGTCATCGCGTAGCGTTTCGTCGACTTGTTTCTTTATTGCCTCGCGTTCCCTCGTTGAAACTCTGTACGGGCTCTGACGTAGTGGCCTGGAACTTTCCTCTGTTATGATGCGGTGTTGTGCGACTGGTGTCTGTCGAACTCTGGACGACGACGAAAAGCAATCCTTGTATTGCAGGAGCAGGGTTTTGAGCTGTTCTTGTTTATGCGTCGGAAGGCTCGGATTGACGTCGAAAGTTAGTTGATGAGCTTGGTTCGTCGGAGCATGTTCGGTAAACTCGTCGAGGGCGAGGGCGTCGCTGGTTTCCACAATGTCTTCGACGTAGGCGACCATCGTGCCTTTGCTCACGTGCTTGTATTCGTTGCTGAAGTTCGTAAGCATCACTGTTGCTTTCCCTTCACGCAACTCTGCGATGCCTCGTGCCACGCAAATCTGACGGTTTATAAGCAGCTGCTGATCACCCTCGATGACGCCTTCGAAGTCTGCGGGGTTTTCGGTGCCGACGGAAATGATGACACTGGAGAGAGGCGGAACGGTGACGTGCTCTTCTATCACGTTCAGTGCATGGCTCCCTGGCGTCGTGTGGGTAGGCAGCGCTTTTTCTGGGGTTAGTGTTATCGACTCAGACCTTAGGTCGATGACGGCGCCGTGTTTACTTAGGAAGTCCATCCCAAGTATTACGTCCCTGGAGCAGTGCTGTAGAATTAGAAAGCTGGCTGGATAGGTCCGGTTATTGATGGTGACTCTTGCTGTGCAAACACCGGCTGGTGTTATTAGATGACCCCCAGCGGTACGGATTTCAGGGCCTTGCCAAGCAGTCTTCACTTTCTTCGACTGCGTCGCAAAAGGCCCACTGACGACGGAATAGTCGGCTCCAGTGTCGACGAGAGCGGTGACGTTGTGACCGTCGAATATTACGTCGAGGTCGCTGGTTCGTCGTCGTCCGTTGCGGTTGGGTCGCGGCGTCGGATCACGGCTACATCGATTTGTTGCGCTGCTTCCTTGTTGTGTCGTCACGTCTTCGTCTGTCCGCGACGTTTCGTCGGCAGGGCTTCGTCTGCTTCGCGTCGTATTCTCCTGGTTTCCTCGCGTTGTCGTCGTCGGCGGCCGCGGAGGATCTTCGGCATTTCGTCGTACAGCAACCGCACCTCCATCGGTTGCTGCCTTCAGTTTCCCGGATACGGGCTAGGCGACCGGCCTCGGTTGGGCCATTGTACTGCCGGCGGTGAGGTGACATGTAGCGGCCGGGCGACGGCGAGCGGGAAGGTCGTCGTTCTTGCCACTGTGTTCCAGTGAGGTAGTCGTCGATGTCGCGAGGCCGTTCGCCTGGCTGCGGACGCGGCGCGTTGACGGCGAATCCCCGTAGCCCCATCTGTCGGTACTGGCATCGGCGGTACGTGTGGCTGGCTTCTCCGCAATGGTAGCAGAGTGGACGGTGGTCGGGGGGCTCGCCAGATGTCGGTCTTCCTCTGCGTGTACCGCTGGCCGGCAGGCGGGCGAGATGGCGGCGATGTTGGTGGCGGCGGCGTCTGGCGACGGTAGTGCTGCTGTGCGGCGTCCTGACGGGGGCGTTGAGAGGGTGCGTAGCGTCGGGCTGCAGCAGCGTAACTCAAGGCCTGCGGCTGGGGCTGTGTTTGTTCGGGAATTCCCAACGCTTGCTGGACTTCGTCACGAACAATGTCAGTGATCGAGTCCACTTGAGGCTGGGGCGACGGTAAGAGCTTGCGCAGTTCCTCTCGAACGATCGCTCGGATCGTTTCGCGTAGGTCGTCGGCTTTCAGCGCTTGAACATCCGCGTAGCTCGACGTAGGCAGGCGGCGGTTGTATTGCCTGTTGCGGAGTTCTAGCGCTTTCTCAATTGTTGTGGCCTCCGAAACGAATTCCGAGACCGTCTTCGGGGGGTTGCGCACAAGTCCGGCGAAAAGTTCTTCCTTTACTCCTCTCATGAGGAACCGAACCTTTTTTTCCTCGGGCATGTCAGCGTCGGCGTGCCGGAAAAGCCGCGTCATCTCCTCCGTAAAGATGGTGACGCTCTCATTCGGGAGCTGCACTCGTGAGTCCAGTAAGGCGGCGGCCCTTTCCTTTCGGACGACGCTCGCGAACGTCTCCAAGAAAGCGCCGCGAAACAGGTCCCATGTTCGAAGCGTGGACTCCCGGTTCTCGAACCACGTCCTCGCGGCGTCTTCGAGGTAGAAGTAGGCGCGTCGCAGTTTTTCGTCCGAGTCCCAGTTGTTCATAGTCGCGACGCGTTCGTACGTCTCTAGCCAGGTCTCAGGGTCCTCACTTGGCGATCCATGGAAAGTCGGTGGCTCTCTCGGTGGCTGGATCACGATCGTTGCTGGTGACACAGCGGCTGTCATTGTCCCTGTCGTCTTCGTCACCGTGGCTTTTGACTTGTCCGGTAGGAGTCCGTGCTGCGGGGGGAGTCCTTTCAGCCTGCGGCTGGCTCGACTGTCGCTGATGGTGTCGGTGTCTTCTTCGCGACGTGGGCTGGGTTCACGGCTTGAGGGGGGCGTTCGGTACATGGGCCGTGAAGCACTTCCACCAGATGTCACGTGGTCGTGACGGTGACCCATGCAGCAGTCGGTATGCTCAGGATGAAACTGTTTATTAGGCCGAGAGAGAATAAACTTTTTTTATTAACAAATGCACACAGAGCCTTCCTTGGGTGGGGCCCTCAGTCCAGGGCTCCATTGCCTTGCGCGACCCTGCGAGCCCGCTGGACCAGCTGCTGCTGTTCCTGCCGGCGTAAGCTGAGCAGTGCAGACTCCCAAGAGGAAGGGGTGGGGTTGGGAATGGGAGGAACGCCCTGTGGGGCAGAGCATTCCCACGTGGAGTGGTACACTGTCGGTACGGATCCACAGAAGGGGCAGTAGGAGGGGTAGAGAGTCGGATGAAAGCGATGTAGCATATAGAGGCAAGGAAATGAATTGGTCTGTAGTTGCCGCCAAGCGACAGCATCTGCTCTGTTAAGTGAAGGATGAGGAGGAGGATACGTGTAACGGCTCTGTCGGTAGTACTCCAGCGTGGCGTTGTAGTTTAGGGGCTCTTTCGGTGCGTCGTCTGGATTGGACAGCTCTTCCGATGGTGCCCGGCCGGTCAGCTCTCGGGCAACCGCATGAACGCGTTCATTACCATGGAGAGAGGCGTGTCCAGGAGTCCAGACGATACGCACAGCACGTAATGCGGACGGTGAGACAGAAGCGAGAATATTGTGTGTATGTGCAGCCACAAGTCCTTGAGCGAAGGCACGGCAAGCAGCTTGTGAATCTGTTACAATGGTGACAGGGGAGTCATGTGTCAATGTCGTAGCGTGGACAATTGCCAGAGCGAAAGCTCCCTCCTCTGCCAAACCACTGTCTGTAGTGCGAAGTGTGGCAGACGCCACAAGGGCGTCTGTGTCGTCTATCACGGCTAAACACATGGCTGAATTCTCTGGGTAGCGTGCCGCATCAGTGTAAAGGACTTTTAAGTCTGTAGTACCATCACCAAAGACGCGTGTCATAGCCTGAACTCGGGCACGTCGACGACCGGCGTGGCGGTAGGGATTCATATTGCGTGGAATCGGAGCCACTTTGATGAGTGCGCGGACAGCAGGAGCAAGTTTATGTTGCGGTACCTGTGTGGGCTTGTTGGGAATCGGGTAGCCAAGACGAGACAGGATGGCGCAGCCCTGACGGGTCTGCCTGAGCCGTAGAAGCTGACTGTTGTGCTGGGCCTCGATGAGTTCGGTTACGGTGTTGTGGACACCGAGTTGAAGGAGGCGTTGTGTAGATGCGTGTGGAGGCAAGCCGAGAGCCGCCTTCACAGCTGTCCGTAGAAGGATGTCCATCTTTTTGGTTTGAGCTAGCGTGAGATTGTGAAAGGGAAGATGATAGGTGAGCCGACTAACTATGAGTGCTTGTACTAAGCGGAGGACATCCTTCTCACAGAGGCCTCTCCTGCGATTGGTGATGCGTTGGATCATGTGTGTAATTTGAGTTATCTGCTGATCCAGAAGGTGTGTAGTGTGCGAGGCCTTGCCATCAGACTGAAGGTAGAGGCCTAAGATACGAATTCGAGGTACTAGAGGGATAGGTCGGCCATCAAGAAACAGCGAAATGTCAGGAGAATCATCGGTTTTGCGGCGCCGCTTGTATACCAATAACAACTCCGACTTTTCCACTGAGCACGTAAGGCTGCCGGCAGCAGCATAGTCTTGTACCACAGACACAGCTTCCTGGAGGGCGTCCTGAATGGTTCCGTCTGATCCTTTGGTTGCCCAAATTGTAATATCATATGCATAGATGGCATGCTGGATGTTGGGAACCTGTTGTAATAGTGAAGGAAGTTTAGCCATAGCCACGTTGAACAAAGTGGGCGAAAGGACTGAGCCCTGTGGTGTTCCTCTGCCTGCGAGACGAATGACGTCCGACCGGAGGTCTCCAATCCCAATAGTGGCCGTGCGGTCAGAAAGAAAGGACCTGACGTAATTGTAGATACGTGAGCCACACTGGGATGAAGCGAGATTGTCAAGAATTAGGTCGTGGGAGACGTTGTCAAAAGCACCCTTCAGATCCAGGGCCAGAATTGCTCGGACCTGGTTTGAAGTGGGGCTATCCAACACGTCCTCCTTAAGTTGTAATAATACGTCCTGTGTAGAGATACCAGGACGGTAGCCGAAGAGTATCGGGAAAAAAGCGAGTGTCTTCGAGAAATGGCTGTAGTCGGGAGAGGACAACGCGTTCAAAGAGTTTAGCTACACATGAAGTTAAAGATATAGGGCGAAGATTCTGGAGGGATAGCGGCTTGCCAGGCTTTGGAATAAGTATGATTTCTACGTGTCGCCACTCCTGTGGTAGCGTGCCGTTGTTCCAATGTTCGTTGTAAAAAGCGGTTAATTGTTCGATGGCCTGGTCATCTAAATTACGCAGAAGTGTGTACGTAATCCCGTCTGCCCCGGGTGCTGTGTTACGCTTAATGCTTTGCAAGGCTGCCCTAACCTCTGCTTCTGTAATGTCCTCATCTAGAGGCGTATCGTGTACGTGTGGATAATCACGGTAGGCGGGACGGGCGCCCGTGGATACATAGTTTTGCTTTAAGGTGTGCAGCAGTGTGGTATCGTCGAGCCCTGATTTGTGGAGAATGGTCCGGATTGCGTTAGCAGTATGTGATTTTGTTTGCGTGGGATTTAAGAGCGCGCGGAGTATACGCCACGTTCGAGGTGTACTTAGTGTGCCGTTGAGGCGATCGCAGAAGTTATGCCAATTGTTGCTAGTGAGGATGTTCGCATAGTCATGTGCCTCAGTAGCTAGTTGGGCGATTCGGAGACGAAGTTTACGGTTATGTTTCTGCCGCCGCCACCGCCGTGTCAAGCCTCTGTGGTCATCCCAGAGATGCAGCAGATGCCGGTCCACATCCGGCGTTTCTGTCGTGCAGCGATGCGTTTGGTAGCTGTTTGAAAATCGGACTGAAGTTGTGATATCCAAGCCTCAAGGGAGGGAGAGTCCTGATGGGTACAGGACTCTCCCCGTACAGGCTGCTACTGGAGCGAGAGCACGGGACTAATTCGAGAAGTACGTGCGAGATACAGGAGCTTTGAAGGGTGTGTTCTATGACAGTGACATGTTTAGAAACTAATGTAGCTGTGCGATGCGGTGTATTGTTCGTTACGTCCGTGTATGTGGTGTAACCAGGAAGCGTAGGGGTACATTGCACTTCTTGTAACGCTATGACATCGGGAGTATTCCGCTGTGTCGCAAGGAATTGCGTTAGAGCTCCGCGTTTCCTACGATACCCCCTGCAATTCCACTGCCATACACGTAGGAGTTGAGGGGTGTCACGCGTTGACCTACGGTTTCTCGCCATGCTCATGCAATAGTGGGGCCTCGGTAGTACCCGGAGGCATTTCAGACTGCGCTAAATCTTGGTGGAGGGTGGTGGGAAGCGGGACAGCTGAAGCTGTGGCTGTTGGGACGGTTTTTCGGGATGGTGATAGGAGACGGGAAGGGCGTATGTAAGGATGCGTTCGCTGTGCTTCACGTGTCGGAGACGTGGTGCGTTTGGGTGCAGATGGCGCAATATGAAGTTGGCCAAGTGCAGCCGATATCTGCTGTTTAACATCCGTTACAATCTGCTGGACAGCACGTTGCAGGGCCTGCTGGATCAATTGTTGGAGTGGAGCTGTTAGTTCAGCCATAATGCTATCCTTCAGTTTCTGCATTTCTACCTGCACCATAGCTGCGAATTCGTTCCTTAAAGAAGTAGCCATTTCGTTCAACGCCTCTCGTGTGCAATAGTCTGTTCGTGCCGTAGTTGGCGGCATGTCAGGGTGAAGCTGAGTGTCCACTGACATGGGTTGTGGTGTTCTTTGCTGCGTTGATGTTTGTGTGAGAGAGTGGGACTGATGTGGAGAGGGAGGGAGAGGAGGGAACTGCTCTGCCCAGCTTACCGTTTGTGCTTTCTTGTGGGAACCACTTTGCTGGCCATGATCATGCGTTGTCCCGTCCTTGCGCCAGCCTGGAGATCCCTGCTGGCCAGCGGAACCGCTCCGCGATGACGAGTTTCCTCGCCTGGGCCCCGACTTATCCCTGGAACGGCTCTTTCGCCTGGCTCCACTCCTGGACGCGCTGCGCTGCCGTCCGGGGCTGGGGGGGATGGTGACTGGGCCTTCCGGATGGGAGTAGCTGACAGGGGTGGTTTGCGTCGGTTGACTGGTGGCAAATACCGCTGTGGGCATGGTTTGGCAGCCGTCGGGTGGTCGCCCCCGCAAAGCATGCAACAAGGGCGGCATTCGTGGTTGTTAGTTGATATTGAATCCCCGCACACTCGACATTTCGGTGTGTCAGGAGGCTGTGGGCACACATCCTCGCGGTGTCCTGTTTTGTTGCACTTTCTACAGTGGGGAATAGTCCGTTTGTAGAGGTAGCAGCGAAGAGCCTGTCCGTACGCGTTGACGAAGAATGGGACCCGCTTGCCACAAAATGTGAGCACCATTGCTCCGGAGTCGCCGAGGCGTCTGCACGTAAGGACCTCGTAGCCCGGTACTTCAACTTCTTTCAGGAAGTCGTCTGGTGTGATTTCATGGCCTATTCCGTGGACCACACCTTTGCACGAATTATCAGGCGCAATACCATAAGAGGTGATATCGTAGGTTGCTGCGTGGACTGTAATTTCGGTGATTTGTCCAAGTGCAGTGGCGATGTTTTCAGATGAGGTGCTTACTGTTAGCACGTTTTGATTTTCGTCAACACGAAGCTTGATATCAGGCTTCTCACTTCGTATCTTTGCTGCATGAGCTACGGCGAGAAGTAGCGTCTTGGGGCTAACCTTGCTCAGATTTAATCCACCATGGGGACGGATTGCTATCTTGTAGTCCTCGGCAGGGAGCGGTGGGAGTCTCGGTAGACGCGTCTTAGGCCGGCTCTGGCGTAGAGCGGGCTCAGATGGCGTGCGGGCAGCTGTTGAGTCGGTGCAGTATGGGGTTGCAGCTGTCGGCGTTTGTTCGCGCAAGCTCTGGAATAATCGCGAGTGGTCGCGTCTTGCGTGCAATCTTAACAAAATGATCTACAATAATCGCGAAGGTTCTAGAACAATAAGGCGCGGTTTGAGCTGAGCTTTGCTGAAGGTCTCTGTGGGCGAAAACCGAATACAACAAAAGTGAAAATAAGAATAGTGCGTGGCAATAACTACCATCATGTTTGTGATGCGCGTCCTCAGAGTAGTCACATTTCAGAGGAAAAAAGTTTGCTTGTGTAGACCAAGATTCACATATAGAGATACCGTCTGCCTTTCTGTCGGTCCGAAGTAAATTTTTTCTATTACTCTATAGCTATGAGTACCTCATTTTTCGCTAGGGTAAGTTATTCTAACTAGTATCATCAGTACTCTTCTCGTTGTATGTTTCCCTGCCATAGCAACCAGATTTAAGTTTTTTCTCCGCAGGGGCGTCTGCGCAAGCAGGCGTTTGGTGCGTAGCGACACCACGGACCCGAGCTAACGGGGGGGTTTTGACTCTCTCCCACGCTTAGCCGTGCGTGGCTTCGCCGTGTCCGGGGAAGAGGGGATCCTGGGGGGTTGAGCCGACGCCGGGTGTTTGGACCTTTAAGGCCCCCCGGCAGAGGCAACACACCCCTTTGGCCCCGCTTCGCGTAGACGGCACCCCCTGGGCTGACCCACCCAGGGGAAATCGGCAGTCGCCTTTTTCCTATCTCTCTCCTCCCACATCTTCGTCTTTCTCTTTCACTTTTAGCCTTTCCTGTCCTCTCCTCTCTTCTATTCACTTCCTTGTTTCCGGCGGCAAGGGTTAACCTTGTGTGGTTATCCTACCTTGGGTAATCCATATTCGGTTATAGCAAAGGCGTACTGCTGGCGTTGTGCAGACCTGTTTACATGTTCTGCCACGTCCCCTTGTTGGGCTCCGTGGTGGGTGGTAGGCGCCATTGCCGAAGAAGTCACTCTTTCATGGGACCCCTGAACCCCCCCTCTAACTGATCGTGCCCCGAAAAGGGTACGCACCGACGCAGCTTCTCTCTTTCTGCCTAAAAACAAAGAATCGTTCCCAAAATACCATGTCCTTCACTGTGAGCAATCCGCCATGAAAGCAAGAGCAATCTCGCCATTCCTTGTGGCCAAGTGCCTGAAAGAGACCATTGGAACTGGTTATAAAGCTACAAAGATGGCAAGTGGAGATTTGCTCCTGGAACTAAAAGACAAGGACCAGTATGATAAACTCTCACACTTAGTAGCATTTGGCAACATTCCGGTCTCTGTGAGTGCACATCGCACCATGAACACTGTTAAGGGCGTGGTATCGGATGAAGATCTCATGACACTGAATGAAGAAGAACTCCTTGATGGATGGAAGGACCAAGGTGTAATACACGTGCAGCGCATCACAATCAGACGCAACGACACTGAAATCGCAACAAAGCACTTGATACTCACCTTTGGCTCAACTTCTTTACCCGAGACCCTCGAAACCGGCTACGTAAAACTACGAACCCGAGACGTTGTTTCAAATGCCAGCGATTTGGACATGGTTCCCAGAGCTGCCGAGGGCAGCTGACTTGCGCTAAGTGCGGCACAACTGGTCACGGTACTGATGAATGCAGACATGATGAGGTTTTATGTGCGAACTGCGATGGTAGCCATCCCGCGTACTCCAGAGCGTGCCCAGCCTGGAAGAGAGAAAAGGAAATCATCACCATAAAAGTCAAGGAAAATATAACATTCCGGGAAGCAAGGCAGCGAGTCTCATCATCCTTTGCACTAAAAACATCTTTCGCCGAAGTGGTGCAACGAGGGGCGGCACCACAAAGGCCCGTGGCGTTTGCTCGGACCACGCTCAGCGTGCCGAGGCTAACGCTACTTGCCCCTTCGGCAGGAGCAGCCAGCACTGCCCTGCCTAAATCCAACGTGTCCACACCAGTGGCCTCCACAAGCTCTGGCAGCAGCCAGGGCAATGAAGAGGCCAAGGGGGTTCGATCAACCTCCGACTCGGTGAGGGCAAAGACCTCGTCGTCTGAGGCGAAGTCTAAACAACGCACAGATCGCTCTGCGGAGCGGGCGTCCAGTGCCTCGCAGGAGGCTATGGACACAAGTGCTAGCCAAGCGGTGCAGACAGCACCGAAGGAGCGGCGAGGTTCTCTCGACCGCTCCAAAAGGGCAAAACACCAATAACAGGGCCTGACAAAGGCCCTGTAAAATGAGTCAATATCTATCATATTACACACAGCACTTTTCTTTCTCTTTCCATGATGGACAAAATCATACATTGGAACGTTAGAGGACTATTAAGAAATCTAGATGACGTCCAAGAACTCCTCACTAAGTTTAATCCAAAAGTGCTGTGTGTGCAAGAAACACACCTCACACCTAAACACACCAACTTCCTCCGCCAATACATCACTTTCCGGAAAGACCGTGAGGACGCTGTCGTATCATCCGGCGGTGTAGCCATCATAGCTGACCGAAGCATAGCATGCCAGCATATAAAGCTCCAGACGGCCCTTGAAGCCGTGGCCATCCGAGCTGTACTTTTTAATAAACTCATCACCATATGTTCTCTATATATACCACCACATTATCAGCTTCACAGACGCGACCTAGAATCATTAATAGATGAACTTCCCGAGCCCTTTTTGATTCTAGGTGATTTCAATGCCCACAATGTCCTGTGGGGCGATTCTCGCTGTGATGCTCGAGGACGTCTCATTGAACAGCTTCTTTTTTCGTCTAGTTTATGTCTTTTAAATACGAAGGAGCCTACGTATTTCAGCATGGCAAACAATTCGTACTCCTCCATAGATCTTAGCATCTCATCACCGTCTCTTTTAGCTGATTTTAAATGGAATGTTCTTAAAAATCCTTATGGGAGTGACCACTTCCCAATCATCCTGAGTGCGCCGAAGAAAGACCAACTGCCACCGCAGGTTCCTCAGGTGGAAGGTCGACTCAGCTGATTGGGAACGGTACCAAACCCTTACTCACATGACATGGGCTGAGTTGTCCGCTCTGACCATAGATGATGCAGTCACGTATTTTACAGCTTTTATCCTTGATGCCGCATCAAAGTGCATTACTCGAACGAGCGGAACGGGTTCTAAACGGAGAGTCCCATGGTGGAACGATGCATGTAGGAAAGCACGGACAAAACAGAACAAAGCTTGGGCGTTGCTCCGCGATTCTCCAACAGCAGAAAACCTAGAAAATTTCAAGCAAGTCAAATCGCAGGCAAGGAGAACGCGTAGACAAGCTAGACGAGAAAGCTGGGCAAAGTTCATATCGAGTATCAACTCATACACCGATGAGGGAAAAGTGTGGAACAAGGTGCAGAAAATTAAGGGCCAACAAGCGTATTCCCTGCCATTAGTAAATGCCCTCGGTGAAAGCTTGGAGGATCAAGCTAACTTTCTTGGCACACATTTTGAAAACATATCGAGCTCCTCACACTACTCCGAAACCTTCCAAAAGTACAAAGCTCGGATAGAACAACAAAAGCTAGAAAGAAAATCTTCAAAAAATGAGGCATACAATGAACCCTTCTGCTTCGCAGAACTGCAAAGGGCAGTAAACTGTTGTAATAAATCCTCCCCAGGGCCTGACTGCGTAATGTACGAGATGCTGAAGCAACTACCCTTCGAAACACAAAAAACCCTCCTTTCTTTATACAACGTTATATGGCTTTCTGGTGTGATCCCCTCCTCTTGGAAGGAGGCTGTTATAATTCCAATTTTGAAGCAGGGAAAGGATCCCTCTGCTGTATCAAGCTACAGACCTATAGCGTTAACAAGTTGCCTGTGCAAAGTATTCAAAAAAATGATTAATTGTCGGTTACTGCACTTCCTAGAATTAAACAAACGGCTCGACCCATACCAGTGCGGGTTTAGAGAAGGCCGCTCCACCACCGATCATCTCATACGTATCGAGGCCCGCATACGTGAAGCTTTTGTTCATAACCAGTTTTTCTTATCTGTATTCCTCGACATGGAGAAGGCGTATGATACGACGTGGAGGTTTGGGATACTGAGAGACCTCTCACACATAGGTATACACGGTAATATGTTCAATGTCATCGAAAGTTATCTGTCTGATTGTACATTCCGTGTCAGAGTGGGCAATGTCTTGTCCCGAACATTTGTACAGGAAACCGGAGTACCACAGGGTGGGGTGCTCAGTTGCACGCTCTTTATTATAAAAATGAATTCTCTCCGTCTGTACATCCCTCATAATATGTCTTATTCCACATATGTGGACGACGTCCAGATAGCTTTTCAATCATGTTCTCTTGGCATCTGTGAGCGACAGGTTCAGCTTGCCCTTAACAAGGTGTCCAAATGGGCTGATGAAAATGGCTTCGAACTGAACCCACAAAAAAGCACATGTGTCCTGTTTTCACGGAAAAGAGGCTTGCACCCTGATCCTCAAATCGTCATGAAGGGTGAACGCGTGCCCGTAAACACAGAACATAAGTTCCTAGGAGTAATTTTAGATGCAAAGTTAACGTTCATACCGCACATAAAACACCTTAAAAATAAATGCCTCAAAACAATGAATATCCTAAAGGTGCTGTCGCACACAACGTGGGGCAGCGACAGAAAGTGCCTCATGAATCTATATAAAAGCCTTATCCGTTCACGCCTTGACTATGGCGCCATAGTCTACAATTCAGCCACGCCAAGCGCTCTGAAAATGCTAGACCCTGTTCATCATCTAGGCATCCGCCTGTCCACAGGCGCATTTAGAACAAGCCCAGTTGAAAGCCTTTATGTTGAATCGGACGAGTGGTCGCTCCAACTGCAGAGGACATATTCTTCCTTGGTGTATTTCCTTAAAGTGAATGCGAACAGTGAGCAGCCTGCATATTCTACCATCAACGACCTATCCAGTATTCAACTTTTTCGCAATCGGCCCACAATGGCGCGCCCTTTCTCACTACGTGTTAGAGAGTTTGCTGAAGAAACAAATGTCCCACTGCTCGAATATCACCTTATTCCCCCCCGCTATGCAGCTCCCGCCGTGGCAGTGGCAGCTTGTAGACTGTGACACATCTTTCGTTGAAGTTACAAAACACGCGCCTACCGCGCATATACGTACATACTTCTGCGAACTGCAGCACAAATACACTTGTCCAGAATTCTACACCGATGCCTCCAAGTCTCACACATCTGTGTCCTACGCTGCAGTCGGCCCATCCTTTTCGAATATCGGCACTCTGCATCCTAATACAAGCATCTTCACAGCAGAGGCTTACGCGATACTTGCGGCCGTTAAACACATCAAACAAATAAAACTACAAAAATCAGTTATATACACAGATTCCCTTAGTGTGGTAAAAGCTTTGAAAACTTTGAAAAAACATAAAAATCCTATTCTCATCTCTCTCTACTCGATATTATGCACGACCTACGCACTAAAACAGCATGTTGTTGTATGCTGGGTGCCAGGGCACCGCGAGATCGAGGGTAACGTGTTGGCGGACCACCTAGCTGCATCCGCCCACGAAAACGCTGGCGTTGCACCCATGGCTGTCCCTGCGCAAGACCTGAAGCCCTTACTAAAACGGAAGCTCCGAGCTCATTGGCAGCGCTTATGGGATAAAGAAAAACATAATAAACTACATCTTATAAAACCACACCTTGGTTACTGGCCGCCGATATCAAAGTCACGTCATACAGAAATAACTCTTTGCAGACTTAGAATAGGACACACACACACTACACACTCGTACCTCTTGTCCGGTGGCGACCCACCTTTGTGCGATAAATGTGGTGAGCCTCTTACAGTACTTCACGTCCTATTGCAATGCACGGAACTAGATGCTGAAAGAAACAAGCATTTTCCATTAATACGCCGGCAACAGTTACCACTTCACCCCGCTATGTTCATAGGCAGAGAACCACTTTTTAGATACCAATCTCGTTTTGCATATCTTAAAGATGTCACTAACTTCAACGTTATTTTCCCAGGCAACCCGTAGCGCCGCCTCACAACTGAGGTTGCGGCTGCGGTAGCTCTATCAAAGGAAGCACCTGCCTCCCGGTCTTTGGGCTCAAAGACCCTGAGGAGGCATTCGTGCTATTTGCCATCTCTCACCTGTAGATAACCATGCTCACTCTTCATCCATATCACACCCATAGATCACACCACGCACCTGTCATAATTTTATACTCTATACAAACCTTTTACGCTACCTTATAGCGCATGATTTTAAGGCCTCTATACAGCCATAATACACACTGCCATCGTAACCATTGGTCATTGCTAACACCACATGAAAGACATGGCGCTCTTTGGCCACCCATGGCCCTTGCGCCACAAAACTCCATTAATCATCATCAGATTTAAGTTTTTTGGTAAAAAATTCCTCGGGCGATTTGGGTCTTCAGAATAAAATAGTGATAAAGGATAAAATTATGCAAAAATCGTGACCCAACACCTCATGACACTTACTTTCATGTGCTTTCCTGATAATTATTTATTCTACAAATCGGCGTTGTTGGATTCAGTCATGCGTGAAAGGCCGATGTTCCTAACCTCCCCCTTCCCGTTTTCTAATGTAAATATACTGTACTACTACGTTACAAATAAATCAATATGAAATAGCGTCGCTACGTCATATCCGAAGAAATATAAGATTCCTGAAGTGTGGTTCATTGGGCTAGCTGGTGAAACATTTGTAAATGGAAAACAACAGCGCGAAGGAGGCGTAGCACAACCGAAGGAGTACACAGGACCAGCCTGCTCCTGCGTGTTCTTTCGCTTGTGCTACATCTCCTCCGCGTTGTTTTTAACGGGACAGCGTTAAAGAGCTCGTTTCGCAGAAATTCCGGCATCGATGTCGGCGTTGGCGTCGTTGGCCGTGAGTGGAAAATCATCGCCTTGTGCAAAGATGCAAATAAAATAAATAATAAAAATTTTCGGGTCCGAGTGAGGATCGAGCTCGGATCGTCTGCGTGGTAAACAGGTGTTCTAACGCAGGGGTGTTCGACCACATCATTTGTTGAAACTGCTTAAAAAAAAACACTATATGAATGTCATGTAGTGGAACGAGTCTCCTTAACGCATCACTTATTGCGTGGCAGAACCGTAGAATAGCGCCAGGCGTCAAAATACGTGAATCCGCCTTTTTCACGGTGCCACGGCGCACGCGCCCTTCCCCTGGCGGGAAAGTCGCAAAACGATGTGGTAGGGCCTACGTGCGCTTTCCGATCTCGGAGGCTGTTGTTCGGAAGAGCACGGTTATCTTGGATCACCCTGGCGAAGCACCGCCTCCCTACCAGAACGGCAGAGGGCGGCACAGGAAAATGGAAAAGGTGGATTGAGCAAAGAGTGGGTGTTTTAAAGGCCTACCGATGACAAAGCGCTCAGACATCATCAGCAGCAGAACCATCAAGAAGGTGAATAGCTGGGTAGGTTCGCGTGTTGCCCAATACGGACGCGTAGTGGGCCCTTCGTTGACTCGCCAAATAATAATTATGGCGTAGTGAACACTTAAGAACTGCGCTTGCAATAGGCATTCAATTAAACTTTGAAACGGCCAATCTTACGCGCACAGTCGTTCGTTTCTTTGCGGCACGGTTGAGGCATTCACCGAGAACCGAAGCGGGCTAGCAGTTCAGAAGGCGATGCGCACGAGGCCCGATTACGTTATCGCGATCTTCCCTTGAAGGCGAAGTTCAAGCGTCCTCCAATTTTTTACATTTACAATATAAGATGCGCATGCAGCTAGTCGGAATCGATAAATACATTCGGGGGCTCGCATTGGAAGCCAGGCTGCAACATCTCTATGAATGCGACCAGTTTCTATATTGAGTCGCAATCTATCTGGCTAAATTCAAGTGTGTAACGACGGGGTTCGAAGCCATTCCATCTGAGTTTTCTTAATTTTTTTTTTGTGGGGCCGCAGCGCAGTACAATGCTTTTCCAGGTTTACGCATACTGAATTGACTTCAGTTTCAGACTTAATTTCCGGGAAGTCATGGCTCGTGATGCTACTTACTGATTAAATGGAACTAATTTCTTACAACTTTGATGTTTTTAACGATATCGCGCATCTGAAAAACTGAGCCGAAGTGCCATTGTCGCAGTTTACATGATTATAAGCATTTTCACTTGGCAAGTAACTAAAAGAAGCTTTTCTTTTTAAATTTAGGTCAACTGGAGGACCAAACTGAGGATGAGAACCTGGTTGTACCACCGGGAAATTACACCTTCGAATTTCGGCGAAGGAATTGCGCAGTCGTGATAGTTACTGTCGATCCAAGCTTCTGTAAGTGACGATTTTCTGCAAATGAAATCGAGTTTTAATAGAGTTTTTTGAGTAAGTGCCTAAAAGGCTAGAAATTTAGAATGCAGGAATGAACTGTATGCCGATGTATTCAAACGGACCAAACAATTGGTCTAAGAGCCTTAAGTAAGTAGGGTGCTGCACCACTTAGTTTGTCACTCCACGCTATCTGCTTACTTGTTTTATACTAGGTACACGCTTTAGCTTGTAAGTTCCGACTTGCTAAGCTTGGATACGCGGTATAAAAAATATGCTAATTTTTTCTGAAGCTTTTTCGGAGGAAACACGGGACCGAAAGAACAAAAAAGTGTCATCGACCTCTGCAAACAGGTCGATGATACTTTTGATGCTACCGCGGTCTTATTCTAGATACCCTCAAAATGGTCTGCATAACAGGTTTCCGTAGCTTGCGGGGTGTGGAATTTTTTTTCTTTTTCTGAGGCCTCAAGCGTGAGTAGCGGTAAGCTTTAATGTTACAGCGATGTCTCCAAGCGGGTATAGCCCCCCAAACCATCCTTTTACAATAAACAGGTTTTGCAAATGCTGGTGAAAATGGTTACGAACAGTGATGCCGACGATGGCGTCCCGGCGATCATTGGCAAACGTGATGACGAGGGTAATACGGGTGCCTCAAGAACTTAGTCTGAAAATACATGGGAAAGTACCGTACACCGCTCAGAACTTGTTATTGGGTTGTGTTGGGAATGAGCCGTCATCTCTTGTTTTAAAGGGGCGTTGCAGTGTACGAAAATTTTGAATAACTGAATTCTACTCGATTTAGTAGTTGAGTCGAATAGTGTATATTCGATATGTCGAATATTTTACAGTTCTCGCATAATCGGCACCGACCGGGAAAACCCAAAGTGAAGATACCTTAGAGTAGCGAGGGGGTTGATTTTATTGTATCATTATTGAAATCCCAAGATGCATGTAGACTATCGACTGAATATTGATCACCGGATAAAGGCTCTTTTACTTAAAACTGAAGTGTCGCCGAAGTGAAAGTGCCCTCAATCTGCTATTATCATAATCAGATTCATGATATCGATTCATAAAAACATAGCTCATTGTTATGCCTGAGATTTATTTTGAAGTGGGTGACGTACAATGTGCCAGTTTCCCTAGTGGAGCAGCTGCTGTACTTAAACAAAATATCTCGAAGATTTTAGTCGCAGCTGCACACTAGCTTACCTCAGTTGACACAATTGCGGCATTTTTTTTGTCGCTCAGAAATAATTATAATAGTACTTTGTCAGAGCTTGTGAATAAGGTGGAAAGGTGGGCGAGTCAGAATTGATGCATAGTTAAAGAAAACCAGCGCGAAGACGGCGGGGAACACACAGAAGGACACAGGACAAGCGCTGTCTAACAACTGAAATTCGTTAAACATGGCTGAGCATACGAAAAAGTAACGCCGTGCAAGCGCAGGATTATAAGTCGCGTGGGAAAAATGGCTAAGCATGCCTACCTCGCAGTCTTGCAAACGAACTGAAGGCTCAGATATACAATCATACCGCATCATATTGATGAAGAAGGCTTCCGCGAATCCCCGAGCCCTTTATGCTTGTGCTTCAAGATAATGACGTCATCAGCTCATTTCAGGTCTTGTGCGTGTCATCCTTTCTTTGATAACACTGTCATTACCTTGTCATTATTTTAACTTACCTGACATCCTAGTTGTAAATATTTTTATCAAGTTTACTTGCACATTTCATATTTTTTTTCTTTATTTTTATTATCATCTTCTTCTCTCTCTTCGGGAATATTTAATGGCATTCCATATCCCTATACACCAGGGGTCTCAAACACGCGGCCCGCGGGCCGCATGCGGCCCGCGCACCTTTAGCTTGCGGCCCGCGGCCCGCTCAAGGCTATCTTCATCCCACTTTTGTTTTATTTTGTTAATAAGCGTGTTCGTGAGCTAGACAGGCATGACTTCTCTAAAGCATTGTTGTCGCGAGGCACCCCGTGTGGTCACCCCATGTTGTGAAACACAACCTTTAAACAAAAACTATATTTTGGAATGGGCGTCCAGATTTAGTCCTTTTGGAGATCGATTTCGTCACGTTGTTGCCAAATCTCTATCGGAAATGATCAGTATTTCAGATATGGGAAAGGTTTGCTTTCAAATGGTAACGTTTGCTAACCTGCTGCACAAACGACCCTCTCCCCTCTCCCCCTCCCCCCCCCCTTCTACTTGTTCCCTGTCCCGGCCCTTGCGGCACTAAATTGCGTGACTGCGGCCCGCTAGTTGAGGTGAGTTTGAGAACCCTGTTATGGACGTCAGACTCTGGAGTTTTGCAGACACTTAGCGCCACCTGTCGGGGCAGTTTTGGGTAGTGCAAAGTCCGGCTCCTTGCACAGTTTGCTGTGCAACCAGGTGCAACTAGCGAGTTGGAAACAACGATTAAGCTAAATATTTGGTGTGTTGGCGCGTTGAACACTCAGAAAAAGAGCTACGAATTTCTCTCCGCTAGTCGGACGCGCAACCGAACCGCCATGAAGTGCGTGCCAGAATGACGGCGAAAACAAGAGCAGACGCAACAGCTCCGCGCGCCACGAAGAAAGGTCATAAAGGCTTCAGTCGACGCTACTGATGCGTTGTGAATTGCCACGGACGTAAAGGACTTCAGTTTTACCGATTTCTGTAGCTGTTGCACGAAGCAGAACGGCGAAAGCGCTGGATACGGGCCGTTGCGAACTTGTTGGGTAAGCGAATTACTCGCGTTCTCCACAGCCGGTCGCAAGGGAAAGTGTGATAATGTGGGTCTCATGTTAGTGTTTTGAGTAACCTTGACGCAGAACCGTGGTAACCTTGTCTATGAAGCTCAGCAGAGCCTCAGACCGTGGTGCGCGCCGTGCAACAGTTAAATGCAGACTGGTGAAGCGCGCGATAAACATCGCGCACTCCGCGATCACCCATAATATGAACTGGTCGTCATCACACAGCATCGCGCATGCACGCATTGAAGGCTCAAAGTTCCAGCTTTAACTAGCAAATGCTAACACGTGCGTCATACAAGTAAATCGCAAAATGTTCGTCGTGACCACCGCCAGGTTTTTCTTGCCCGTGGTCTCCGCGATTGCCGGAGCTATCTCGGAGGCCACGGTTTTGCCTTTCGTTGTACACCGAAAAAGTGGACACGCACGTATCACCATTTGCGGTATATACAAACGGAAGACAACCGTCAACAGAACATTCGAGGATGCGTAATAAAACAGTTCAACGCACGGGAAGCGAGAGATGGGTGGAGAATGCAACTGCAAAGACGAAAATCGCCGGGGCCATTCGTGCCTGATAAAGCGAGCTTTGTACCACTGATCGTAAGAAACATTGCTCGTGTACGTACTTCATCGCTTTGACATTATGTATATGCCCAAATTTAACGCAATTAGGCGTTACACAACGCATGTCGGAGTGCCTTGAACTCGATGTCATGCGATGCTCGCTTGCAATTTCGAGTTGCAGCACGCCGAAATAACTGAAACATCTATTGCATTGTAGCAGCAGTTCACTTTGATGAGCTTCCTACTTTTCTGAAGCGAGGGTGGATTGACGGAAGAAGCTTTCCAGGTCCTTGATTTTTAGGAAACAGCCCTCAACACGAGCGAAAGAGGGGGGTGCCTATGCACATTCGCTTGCGGACGGCTCTCTTTGCACTACCCAGTTATGGTCAGGGCGGCGATGAGAGCGCTGGTGGCGGCGTTTTTTGCAGCGCCGCCTGGGCAGAGTCTGACGTCTATACACAGTAGCTTGCCAGCGGTGTATAGACGCCGGCGAAAACTTTTTTTTCTAAGAAAGAGTCTCTCTCATTTTCTCACTCTGAGGGTGACTACTGCTAGGACCCACTAAGCCATAATAATCACAATTTTGCGAAGTGGGGAAGTACCCACTACGCTTATGTGAGGTAATATGCGCACCTACCTAGCTGCACATTTTGTTGAGAATTATGACCGAGCCCTCCGTATTGCGTTCGCACCTTTGAACCATTACTCATTATGGTTCAATAAAACTTGCTGCTGAACGAGTTGGTTCATACTTGGAAGGAAATTATGGTTGCGCACTAATAACACAAGGACACAGAAGACACGGACGGTTGCGCTCGTCCGTGTCTTCTGTGTCCTTAGTGCGCAGCCATAATTACCCTCCAAATAACTCATTAGACGATTCACACGGTTTGACGCGTGGTGTATTTCTGTATTTCGGCCACGCAAAATTATATCTGATGATATGAGTCCTTGCCCGACATAACTACGGTAGAGAGTATCTTTACAAAGCGGCTTCAAGCACTGGGGTGAATGGTTCTGTAAAAACGTGACTACCATGCAGAATACCAGGTTCCATACCAGCTCGAAACCTGTTCTTTTTTTCGTTGTGTGTGCTAGCTGTGACGAACACCGGCGTCTGAGAACCAGCCCACAAAATTTAGCTGTTGCTGGGAGCTTGCAACGTGATGTTGCAAGCGACTAAAGAACAGCTCATGGCATATTCGGCGAGTTTTGCGATGAGGATGGCTGTACTACAGGTCATACCGTCGCTGCTTAGCGCATGTTAGCGACGTGACATTTCGACTGCATCCAGTAATCAACGTTTCGGGAACTCAAACCGATAAAGTTGAAATGTAGTTTTCTGGCACGTAGTCGTGGGGGGTGAGCACAAGGCGAACAAGCACACAAAAAAACAGAAAACGCACGTCGATGGGTACTCGACGGCGAGCTCACAAAATTTAGTTTTTTAGGCGTACAGACGGGTAGCAAATGCTGCCGCCACCCAGGTATCTGATGGCATCAGTTTCAATGGTTTTTGTTTGTATGGAATCCGTTTTTCTCATAAATACACGTGCGTTTAAGAGAGGAATGCAGCCGCAAGACTTGCAGCAAATGGAAATCCATCCGCGTCGTGCGGCATCATGTTAAGCGCACACGAAGCTGTATACACACCACTGTGCAAATAACAATTATTAGAAGCGAGTGATTGGTACGCTGTGTTCTTTCTTGTATCCCTGATTGCATTGCTCTACTCAATACGAAGTCCATACAGAGTTGTGATAACCTCGAAAACACCAGAAGAAAGCGATTTATGGTCTGTCAAAGATTATCAAGGAGAAATATACTTTAAAATAAAATACGTAGTGCTTTCTCCGAAACTTTCCTCATGATTTTCGCACAGCTCCAAAAAGGCAAAATCTGTGGCACTGCTGATCTGAAATGATTCAGTATATACAATATAATTTATCCGTTTTTGGGCCCTTTCGTGGAACTGGAATACAATCAACTGTACAGCCATGCTGCTGGAAATTTAGGGTGGCGTCATTACGGCGAAGCGTTACAATGGTAATGAAGTTGGACTTCTTAAAACGATGATCCTGGTGGTATTTTTGTCCCTGTTCGTAAATACTCGTTGGCGTCCCGCCTCACTTCGCGTGACAGTCAATTCTGTTTGCACTTGTGCTACCTTCTTGACATTGATCCCGTGACGTAATATTTATATGTACACCCAGTTCAAACAGCCGTCCTTGTCTAAAAGTAATGTCGTCATGACGGCTAGTCTATTGGGCATAATAATTGTTTTTTTTACTACAGTTGTAGCCTGTATAGAGCACTATCACTCCTCCTCTTCCCTTTCACCACCATTTTCACTCTGTTTACTCAATCTCCTTTAATCTTGCCCTTGCAGTGGAGGCCGAAGCCGAAACGAACGGCGATGGTAAGTAGAGCTAAGTACCCAAATATGTATTTATTTAAAAGCGCTTCGTCAAACATGCCAGCAGCTACCCTCACTTTTTTTTTTAGTTAAGGTGTTTTGCATGAAAGGTACTGTACATGTTTAGGTTAGTGTTCACAGTTCTCAGCTTCTCCTGACTTGGGTAAATTACCCTCTCTCCCTAAAATGTGGAAAGGATAACTATTGCTTTTCATTCAAGACTGCTTCCCATGTATGCTCCTTGTTGGCCGTAGTATTATGCACCCTTTGGTAATGTAGCGTGCAAGGCATAGTTTGGATGTACTTTACTATTGGGGCTACGGCTATGCTAATGGGCTAAAATAATCGGTAACATGCGCTCTTGAAAATATTTTGGTAGGGCTTCACAACTATCTGAACTGTCCCAACGAATCAGTTTTCAAGTTATATGGAAACAAACTAACCTACGGCGTAATCTAATCTTGCGGACAAGAAACTTTCTATTTCCTCGATACGCGTATTTTGCGTACTAGTGTGCGCCAGAATAAGTCAGAAACGTGCTGACATAAGTCGGCGAAAAAATTGCAATATGTTTTGCCAACCTAAGAAATATGTTTTGCGCTCAATGCTCCCTCAGACTCCGACCCACAAAATATTTTCTCAGACAAACTCTTTCGGACTCATACACTCTAAAATTTTTCTGAACCGCACTACTCTCACCGACGGAAATCACCAAAATACTGCTCAGCAGACCTCACTTTGACAGAGAGGCACAGCTCGATCTGAGTCCGAGTGAGCCTGGGTGAGTCGACTGATGAGTGCGTTAGCGTAAAATGAGCTTTTTTCGATCCTAGTGTCAATGCTCTCTAAAGCCAATAACTCACCCATTATCGGTCCTCTACATGGCGCCGTTTAATCCGATACCTTGAAATACTAATTATCAATGGTTCCAACTAGTTATCAGAGTTTGCAATTTTTATGAAGGATGCGACTCACACGAGATATTCTTATCAAGAACTTCTCGTGATAGAGTTTTCGTGGCGAAGTCAAGGCACTCCTCCTTCCGCCTAAACTCCAGCCTTTTATCTATAGCTATCCTGAATTGAATTAAACTTTAATAAACGAAATACAGTCAAACAAAAACATGTTAGAAACATCTGGATCCTCAGCAGAATCTGGTATGGATCCATGCAACTACAACACAAATAAATGTGCAGGCAGCAAATAGAGCTATACAATCACTAAACGACATTTTAGCTTAAGATACACAACGTTTGAAAACAATCTAACTGGTACACAATAGTACAACAGGTTTTGGTTTGCATACTAAACATCAATAATTCATCTAATATTTTTTACAGATCTGTTTAACGGCATTTCTGATCAGCACACAAAACATTAGTTAAACATCGTGTCACGTTATAATACTAAACATATAAGTAGTCCAAGACATCCCCTTGTAATGACGTTTAAGCATCAAAATTAAAGCATTGTGTTGTTTTACTTGAACTGGTAGGTTATTCGACAACGACGTACCAACACTATTCAGGTGGCGTATGAACGCTAGTGCGTTGAACCATATGTTAGTAGACCCGAGTGCAAACTTGAGCCGACAAGAGGTTGGTAGTAATGCTGAAGATGAATATATAGGACCGCTGATCGGCAAAAAAGTGGAGCTCACTTACTCAATCAAGAAATATATTTTGCGCTTAGGGCTTACTCAGATAGAGACTTACCGATATGTTCCTCAGCAGGACTCCCTCGAAATTAAGCTCACCAAAACATTACTTCCTCAGACCAGCTCAGACTCATACTCACAGCCTGGTCTGAGTCAGTGTGAATACGAGTAAGTCGGCTCATGTGGGAGTTTTCCAACCTATGCTACCAGCGTGAAATGCAACATCTTAGAACTACAGAACGTTCCGCCAGGTGGTAGGAATATATTATAGAAGAAAGTAATGCGTCCAAACAGAAAGAGAATGAGAACCAGTCAGCGCTGGTGTAGCCTGCTTCTGTTTCCTTGTGCCCTCATTTAGTCACAATACTCTGGTAATATTGCAATCTTTCTCGTAAAGTATGGACACCACTGGTGGCGACAATTTCATAGTTTATCGATAACATATGCTTTCCTTTCATAATGAGAATGAATACGTAGTCGTGCTGGGAGGGCGTTTTTGAATATTGATATAGTAACAAGCGTTAACAAGCACAAATGACCACTAACAATTTTTAGCGGATCATGGTTATTATGAAGTATTTTCGCCAGTATACTCGCGGTACCAGCTGCTCCTAACCAGCTGGACTCCCAATGTCGTACTTAGTATTGACGACTCTCAGTGGTGACGTGCTTATTTTATTATACCCTAGGCTCCATACGCGCGATCAATGACTGCTTCTGGTGCTTGTTATGTCAATGTAAATTGGCAAAGTCGTTAGCGTTTCCGTGACGAAACAGAACAATTGAAATGGAGCTACTTATGTTCTTCCTGCTGAGCTGATTCACCTTACTGCCGTTTTATCCAAACATAGAGATGACTTTGTGAAGTGATATTTGCCATTGTAACTTCTTTAAAAATACAAAACGCGCCCGCGAGCGCTTAGCGACTATAGCGATCTGAACATTGATTAATGAATAATATGGACCGTTTCATGTATTCGTAGTCAGGAGAAATTCAGACAGTTTGAGGATGCTTAAAACATGGAATAACGTGGTCACTTAATTACAACGAGAAGGAAAACGTAGTTATTATTCCATGAATGATGGACTCACATATAACAAACCGATGCAGAATAACTTGCGCTCCGTGTATCTTATCTATATGTAGAGTGATTATTAGTTTTGAAGCGCTAATATTTTGCTGGACGGTACGGCAGACAAAAAGTCAGCCGACAAAATCAACTAATACTGTACATTTATCCCTTTGCGGCCTGACCCGCACAAACGTGTGGGTCGATAAAGACGCTCACGAAACGACACCTCTTTCTGTTTCGGTTTCACAGCGCTGTGCCGCTGAAGTCAAAGGTTACAGGAATATATCTGTTTCAGTAGTTCAATAGTTTCGACACCAGACGGCGAGTAATCTTCCACGAAAAATGCCGTCTGAGCCCGTGCGCCGACAGCAGCTACCTCAGACGTGTAAATCAACGCTGCTCTTCTTATATTTTTTTTTCGGGAGTGTATGCATATTGTCACGTGGTGGTGACGCGGATGGACACAGCAGCATACTTCTTGAAGGCGAACTTCTTCATTCAGCCGAACTTGTGGCCACGAAACGGAAACTCAAAATACAGCAAGCAATGCACGCTGTACACCGATATCGGCGCACAGAGCGGCGGTCGTCGATAATCTGATCATCGTTGGAGCGTGCCGGCTTTTATACACCACGCGTCGAACATTCCAGCCTTATCACTGGTCGTCGCGCAAGGTCTGGAATAATCTTGAGTGTTCGCGTGCTGTGCGCAATGTTAAGAAAACGATCTACTACAAACGTGAAGCTTCTCGAACACTGAGGCGCGATCTGCACCAAGCTTTGCTCACAGTCTTTGCGGGGTTAAACAGAGCACATCAAAATAACACCCGTGGCAATGCCCCCCCCTCTGAAAAAGCATCGTCCCGATGCTTTAAAACAGGACATGGAACAAAAATTCATGTAGCAATAAATAACAACAATAAAGCAAGTAAAAACTTGAGTCCACAGGTCCCTCAACGCGCATCGAACGGTTTAAGGCGCACCACACGCATGAGCTCGGGACGTGCCCGGCGTCGCTGAGAGTTCGAGATGCCATCCGGGACAACCTCGTAGTCGAGTGCGCCGAGACGTCGAAGCACCCTATACGGTCCGAAGTATCGTCGCAAAAGTTTTTCACTCAGTCAACGTCGTCGTATCGGTGTCCAGGCCCAGACGCGGTCACCGGGCTGGTATTCTGCATGGCGTCGTCCAAGGTTGTAGCGATGGTTCTCGGTCTTTTGTTGGGCACTGGATGCGCAGACGGGCCAGTTGTCGGGCTTCTTCGGCGCGCTGGAGGCACACGGCGACGTCGATGTTTTCTTCATCGGTGACGTTCGGTAACATGGCGTCGAGCGTCGTTGCCGGACTCCTTCCGTAGACCAACTTGTATGGCGTCATCTGCGTCGTTTCTTCACAAACAAACACCAAGAGTGCTGTGTGTACAGGAAACACACTTAAAACCCATACATACCAACTTTCTTCGACAGTATGTCATATTCCGTAAAGACCGACATGATGCTCTCGCATCCTCTGGCGGTGTCGCTGTCATAATAGATAGAAATGTACCGTGTCAGGCTTTGCAGCTGCGAACGCCCCTGGAGGCAGTGGCAATTCGAGCTGTCCTTTTCAACAAGCTCATGACCATATGCTCACTTTATATACCCCCACAGTACCAGTTACACAAACATGAATTTGAGTCCTTTATTGATGAATTGCCAGAACCATACCTCGTTCTTGGCGATTTCAATGCACACAGCAGCTTGTGGGGAGACTCTCGCAGTGATGCCCGAGGCCGTCTGATCGAACAGTTTCTTTTTTCCGCTGGTGCATGTTTACTGAATAAGAAAGAGCCAACATTTTATAGCCTGGCAAACAAAAGTTATTCATCTATAGACCTGAGCATTGTATCACCCACTCTTTTACTTGATTTTAACTGGGACGTTATTAAAAACCCCTACGGGAGCGACCATTTTCCCATACTAATAAGCACTCCAAAAGAAATCGAGTCTTCACCACATGCTCCCAATTGGAAGGCCGACGCAGCGGATTGGGACAGGTTTAGAACTCTTACCAGTATCTCCTGGGCCGAGATGTCGTCGTTGGAAATTGGTGCAGCTGTTCAGTTTTTTTACCGCTTTTATTATTGACGCTGCTACGCAATGTATTCCTCAATCAAGTGGTATTGCTTCCAAACGTCGCGTTCCGTGGTGGAACGACGATTGTCGCAACGCTCGCAAAAAACAAAACAAAGCGTGGGGATTACTCCGTGACTCCCCCCACTGCTGAGAATCTTATTAATTTTAAACAGATCAAATCCCAAGGTCGGCGGACACGCCGACAGGCAAGGAGAGAGAGTTGGGAGAAATTTTTATCGGGGATTAATTCCTGCACGGACGAAGCTAAGGCGTGGAACAAGGTAAATAGAATAAGAGGCCGACAAACACATTCTCTTCCTTTAGTAAATACAGACGGCAACAGCCTGGAAGACCAAGCTAACTCTCTGGGCGCACACTTTGAAAGTGTGTCGAGCTCTGCGCACTACTCCGACACGTTCAAACGACACAAGACAAATATAGAACGAGAAAAATTAGAAAGAAAATGTGCGAGAAACGAAGCATTCAACGAACCATTCAACTTAGCGGAGATGCAAGCAGCGCTTAACTGCTGCAACGAATCTGCACCAGGCTCTGACCGTGTTACGTACGAAATGCTCAAGCACTTGCCCCACGAAACGAAGAAAACCCTCCTCTGCATCTATAACGCGATATGGACTTCCGGCGAGATTCCATCTGCCTGGAAAGAAGCAATTGTAATCCCTATCTTGAAACAAGGAAAGGACCCATCTTGTGTATCCAGTTACAGACCGATCGCGCTAACAAGCTGCTTATGTAAAGTCTTCGAAAAAATGATTAACAGCCGGCTGATACATTTCCTCGAAACACGCAAATTACTAGACCCGTACCAGTGCGGATTTCGGGAGGGTCGATCCACAACCGACCACCTAATCCGCATTGAGTCACAAATTCGCGACGCATTTGTCCACAAACAGTTCTTTCTCTCTGTATTCTTAGATATGGAAAAGGCTTATGACACCACCTGGCGGTATGGAATACTCAGAGACCTGTCACACTTAGGCATACGGGGTCGGATGCTCAATATAATCGAGAGTTATCTGACTAACCGCACATTCCGCGTTAGGGTTGGAAATGTTCTGTCGCGATCGTTCATGCAGGAAACCGGGGTACCACAAGGGGGTGTACTTAGCTGCACACTCTTCATTATAAAGATGAACTCCTTGCATCATTCCATCCTACAAACTATGTTCTATTGGAAATATGTGGATGACATTCAGATAGCATTTAAATCTTGCAATCTAGCCATTTGTGAGCGGCAGGTCCAGCTTGGACTAAACAAGGTGTCCTAATGGGCAGATAACAACGGATTCAGGATGAACCCACAAAAGAGCACTTGTGTTCTTTTCTCTAGGAATAGAGGCCTGCGCCCAAATCCCGTAATTGAGCTACATGGTCAGCGGATACCGGTGGAGGCGGAATATAAATTTCTAGGATTGATTCTTGACTCAAAACTCACATTCATACCACACATCAAATCTATCAAAAACAAGTGCATAAAAACAATGAACATCCTAAAAGTGCTGTCACGGACTGCATGGGGTAGTGACAGGAAGTGCCTAATGAATCTTTATAAAAGCCTCATTCGGACGCGCCTAGATTATGGGGCCGTCGTGTATCAGTCTGCCACCGCAAGCGCTTTGAAGATGCTCGACCCCGTTCACCATCTAGGCATTCGCCTTTCTACGGGCGCTTTTCGAACGAGCCCCGAAGAAAGCCTCTACGCTGAGTCCGACGAGTGGCCGCTCCACCAGCAAAGATCGTACACGTCCCTCACATATTTTCTCAAGGTGAACGCAAACAAAGAACACCCCTCACACTACACTGTCAATGATTTAACGAGTTCTGCCCTCTTCAACAATCGCCATGCGGTGAGAGAGCCCTACCCACTTCGAGTGAGAAGCCTTGCGGAAGAAATGGATATTCCACTTTTTGAACACCGTTTGATGGCCCCCCGCTGCACATCTCCCGCCATGGGAATGGCAGCTCATTGACTGTGATGTATCCTTCTTGGAAGTCACGAAACACGCACCCATTGCACATATACTTACATACTTCCTCGAACTGCAGCACAAACACACATGTCCTGAATTCTATACCGATGCCTCAAAATCTCATACTGGTGTGTCATATGCAGCTGTTGGTCCATCCTTTTCAGATTCTGGTATATTGCACCCTAAAACAACCATCTTCACAGCAGAGACTCATGCGATATTTGTGGCTGTCAAACACATCAAGGAATTAAAGCTACAACATGCCGTTACATACACGGATTCTCTGAGCGTAGTAAAAGCCTTAAAAACTCTGAAAAAACATAGAAATCCTGTCCTTGAGTCACTTCACTCTCTCTTATGCACGACCTACACACTAAAACAGCATTTCGTAGTGTGCTGGGTGCCAGGGCACAGCGAGATCGGTGGAAACGAGTTGGCTGACCAACTAGCTGCATCCGCCCTGGACAACGCCACCGCTAATACATCCACAGCTGTCCCTGCACTTGACCTGAAACACTTCCTAAAATAAAAGCTCAGGGCGTATTGGCAGCGTTCATGGGATAAGCAAACACAAAACAAATTGCATGTTATCAAGCCGAATCTTGAAAACTGGCCACCAGCATCCAGGTCACGTCACACACAAGTAACACTTACTAGACTACAGATAGGACACACTCATAGCACACATGGACACCTTCTGTCCGGTGGTGATCCATCCATGTGTGATAAATGTGGAGAACCACTTACGGTTCTCCACATCCTCGTCCAGTGCAGTGAACTATACGCTATGCGGAAAAAGCACTTTTATTGCGATAGCAATTATATGGACACTCGCGGCTGGTTTTCGCCGTCGGCGTCCGCGTCGGCGTCATTTGCCGTATATGTATATGTATATATATAACCGGGCCCGCCCGTCGTGCGTGAGCGTGAAAAGACGCGAGGGGGGGGTCCCTCGAGCGACCTTCGATTTTACGAGCGGGGGGCGCGCGCGTTATCTCCCTTGTCGGCGGCCGACAACCGGCGGGGGGGGGGCGACGTTCGATTTTACGAGCGCGGGCGCGGGCGCGCGCGTTATCTCCCCTTCTCGGCGGCCGACGGCGGGGGGGCCGGTGTACGCTTCTACGTGCTGCGCTCTCAACGCGAAGAGAATTCTCTTAAACAAGCGTTTTCTAGAGTTGCGTGAGATCGGATCCAAAAAGAGTTAGCTGCCAGCCTCACTTCGTATAACATTACAATTTTTTGCTATCGCATTCATTGCTTCACCCTTGCGGTGAAACTGTGACTTTTTTTAATTGCCCTACCGACAACAATTACCTCTCCATCCCGCTATATTCATCGGTAGGGATGCACTTTTTAAATATGAATCATTATTCGCATTTTTTAAAGGATGTAGATAGTTTTTTCACTCCATTTTCCAAGGTCATCCGTAGCACGACCTCTAGACAGAGGTCGTTGCTGCGATGCCTACATAAGGGAAGCACCCGCTTCGCAGCCCTTGGGCGCAAGGGCGCCGGCGAGGCATTGGTGGTATTGCCATATATCCCCATCCTAGTTTTATAACCACGAGCACCGCCATTCATTCCCGCTACCGCATTTTACGTCACCTTCATGATTTTAATGCTAATATTTTACCCGCCTGACGGCGCGGAATTTTAGGCCCCTTTACAGCCACGTAACACTATCATAGTTCGCATCCTTACATATCACCGTAAATCACCAACCACTGTTACTCAAACATCCTCGTTCATGGCGCTCTTTGGCCAAGTATGGCCCTTGCGCCACTAAAACCCACATATCATCATCAACTTGTACGGCCGTGTTGCACGCGAAGGTCACGTACGGAAGGATGACATCCCACGTCTTGTGCTCGACGTCGACGTACATGGCCAGCATGTCGGCGAGGGTCTTGTTGAGACGCTCGGTGAGGTCTTGGTCTGTGGGTGGTAGGCAGTGATCCGGCGGTGGCTTGTATGGCTGTATCCCAAGATCGCCTGAGTTAAGTCAGCAGTAAATGCCGTACCTCTGTCGGTGATGAGAACCTCTGGGGCACCATGTCGAAGGACGATGTTCTCAACTAAGAACTTGGCTACTTCGGCGGCACTGCCTTTGGGCAGGGCTCTTGTTTCGGCGTAGCGGGTGAGGTAGTCGGTTACGACGATCCATTTATTTCCGCAAGTCGACGTTGGGAACGGCCCCAGGAGGTCCATCCCGATCTGCTGGAAAGGTCGCCGAGGAGGCTCGATCGGCTGAACGAAGCCTGCTGGTCTTGTGGGCGGTGTCTTCCGTCGCTGAATTTCTCTGCACGTCCTAACGTAGCGAGCGACCTCGGCGACAAGGCGCGGCCAGTAGTAATTTTCCTGTACTCTTGCGAGAGTGCGGGGAAGCCCAAGATGTCCAGCCGTCGGGTCGTCGTGTAGGGCCTGGAGGATTTCTGGTCGCAATTCTGAAGGTACTACAAGAAGGTAGTTGGCTCGAAGCGGCGAGAAATTCTTCTTTATGAGAATGCCATTTCGTAAGAAAAACGACGCGAGTCCTCGCTTGAATGCCTTCGCAACAATGGTGGTCTTGCCTTCGAGGTACTCCACAAGGGCCCTGAGTTCCGGGTGGGCTTGCTGTCGGTCGGCGAAGTCGTCGGCACTCATGGTTCCCAAGAAGTCATCCTCCTGGTCGTCCTGCGGCGGCGGGTCGACGGGGGGCGCGAGACAAGCAGTCGGCGTCAGAGTGTTTTCGTCCGGACTTCTAAATGACGGTGATGTCGAATTCTTGAAGCCTTAGACTCCATCTTGCGAGGCGACCTGAAGGGTCCTTCAAGTTAGCTAGCCAACACAAGGCGTGATGGTCGCTCACAACTTTGAAGGGCCTGCCATAGAGGTAGGGGCGAAACTTTGACGTAGCCCAGATGATGGCGAGGCACTCCTTTTCTGTTGTGGAATAGTTGGCTTCTGCCTTGGATAGCGACCGGCTAGCGTAACTGATAACCCTTTCTAGTCCGTCCGTCTTCTGCACAAGGACGACGCCGAGTCCTACGCTGCTTGCGTCGGTGTGCACTTCTGTTTCGGCGTGTTCGTCGAAGTGCGCAAGTAACGGAGGCGTTTGCAGGCGTCGTTTTAGTTCTTGAAATGCTTTCTCTTTCGGCGTTTCCCACTTCAAGTCGACGTCGGTCCTGGTAAGGTTAGTGGGTGGCTCGGCGATGCGGGCAAAATTTTTGACGAACCGCCTGTAATAGGCGCACAGGCCGAGAAATCGACGCACGGCCTTCTTGTCGTTGGGTGGGGGGGGAATGTAGCGATGGCGGCTGTCTTCTGCGGATCAGGGCGTAGTCTGGACATGCTTATCACGTGGCCCAAGAACGAATGTTCCTCGTACGCGAAGCGACACTTTTCTGGCTTCAGGGTGAGTCCTGAGGTCTTGATTGCTTGAAGTACAGCTGCAAGGCGCGGGAGGTGTTCGTCGAAGTTTGAGGAAAAGACAACGTCGTCGTCCAAGTACACAAGGCAAGTCTGCCACTTCAAACCGGCGAGTACAGTATCCATAACGCGTTCGAAGGTCGCGGGGGCCGAGCAAAGACCAAAAGGCGTGACCTTGAACTCGAACAGGCCGTCTGGTGTTATGAATGTCGTCTTTTCTCGGTCTCTCTCGTCGACTTCGATTTGCCAGTAGCCTGTCTTGAGGTCCATCGACGAAAAGTACTTCGTGTTGTGGAGTGGATCCAGGGCGTCGTCTATCCGTGGGAGGGGGGTACACGTCCTTCTTCGTGATCTTGTTCAGGCCACGGTAGTCGACACAGAAACGTAGCGTTGCGTCCTTCTTCCTTACCAACACCACGGGAGACGCCCAGGGACTCTTGGACAGCTGGATTATGTCGTCGCGTAGCATTTCGTCGACTTGTTTCCTTATGGCCTCGCGTTCTCGCGTCGAAACTCTGTGCGGGCTCTGACGGAGTGGCCTGGTCCTTTCTTCTGTTATGATGCGATGTTTTGCGACCGGGGTCTGCCGAATTCTTGACGACGATGAAAAACAGTCCTTGTATTGCAGGAGCAGAGCTCTGAGCTGTTCTTGCTTATGCGTCGGAAGGCTCGGGTTAACGTCGAAAGCTAGTTGATCTTGGTGCGTCGTAACAGGTTCGGTAAACTCGGCGAGGGCGAAAGCGTTGCTGGCTTCCACTATTTCTTCGAGGTAGGCAACTGTCGTGCCTTTGCTCACGTGCTTGTACTTGTTGCTGAAGTTCGTGAGCATAAGTGTTGCTTTCCCGTTTCTTCGGCTGAATAAAGCAGTTCGCCTTCAAGAAGTCTACCCAGCACCTCCACCAGATGTCACGTGGTCGTGACGTGGATGGACACAGCAGTAGACTTCTTGAAGTCGAACTTCTTCATTCAGCCGAACTTGTGGCCACGAAACGGAAACTCAAAATACAGCAAGCAATGCACGCTGCACACTGATATCGGCGCACAGAGCGGCGGTCGTCGATAATCTGATCATCGTTGGAGCGTGCCGGCTTTTATACACCACGCGTCGAACATTCTAGCCTTATCACTGGTCGTCGCGCAAGGTCTGGAATAATCTTGAGTGTTCGCGTGCTGTGCGCAATGTTAAAAAAACGATCTACTACAAACGTGAAGCTTCTCGAACACTGAGGCGCGATCTGCACCAAGCGTTGCTCACAGTCTTTGCGGGGTTAAACAGAGCACATCAAAATAACACGCGTGGCAATATGAAAGGAATATTAAGACTTAGAAAAACATGCTTCGATAAAAAAATTTGAGCGTTCTTACCACACACGCTGGGTACTCAAGCGTGAAAAAGTCACCCGCACGTTTGGCGGGCTGGGCTTTAGTCCTCGTCGAGTGCACGGCAGAGCGGCACAGGTTGGCTCCTTCGCGCGTGGTTGCGGCTGCGCACTCTGTCTTTTTATTGCGAATAGCTTTCTTGGCATCTTATTGGCACTTCTTTGGTTGGTGTTTCCTAATGTTTTCTTATATCTGAAGTTGGCGACGCGAAGTGATGTGCGTTAATAGTGATCATCATTTACGCAGAAAATATTAATTTTGTGAATGTGTTGTGACCACAGGCATTATATTTCAGAGAATTAGATATTACATTGCCTATCATATAGAGTTTGAGTATCGCCAGTGAAATTCTAAGGATAACAAATAACATTGAGGGTTAAAATCGCTAAAATTATCTAACTTAGGGAACCGTTTCTGTTGGCGCTAAATTTTCTTTTTTACATGCCAAGATTTTCAAACCTGAGGATGATGAAGACATAGAAGAGATATTGAGCCTCCTGATGTCTTGCGTCAAAATTGGCTAGGGACCACGTTGACGAATTGACAGAGATTCATATTCGTGGTTTGAGCCAACTTAGTGATGAAAACTGGAGTATGGAAGGCGAGTTTTTGAGCAGTCGCCTCTGTAATAACTGGGTCAGGTGACCACTCACCCCATCCTGCCAGTTTCAGTGAAATTGATGTCTTTCGGAAGAAGACACATTCGGCTGCAAAGCCCACCTGCTTGGAAGTGGTGAGACAGCCGACGTTCTTGTTGTTGTCAAGACTCCTTTGCCGACTTTCTCACACTAATTTAATGCAACGATCTTTGAAGTTACTGCACACAAAACGGCAGCGTGCCCAAGTTGTGCACATAGAACAGCTTTGCAAGTAAGTGTGCAAAAGATCAAGCGGCTTTTGATCATGGGCTGCATCCGATCTCTGAGGAACCTTGCTCGTCACTAGGCGCCCAAGAATTGAAAGCGGAAAGAAAAAGTCACAGTTTCACCGCAAGGGTGAAGCAATGAATGCGATAGCAAAAAATTGTAATGTTATACGAAGTGAGGCTGGCAGCTAACTCTTTTTGGATCCGATCTCACGCAACTCTAGAAAACGCTTGTTTAAGAGAATTCTCTTCGCGTTGAGAGCGCAGCACGTAGAAGCGTACAGCGGCCCCCCCGCCGTCGGCCGCCGAGAAGGGGAGATAACGCGCGCGCCCGCGCCCGCGCTCGTAAAATCGAACGTCGCCCCCCCCCCCCGCCAGCTGTCGGCCGCCGAGAAGGGGAGATAACGCGCGCGTCCCCACTCGTAAAATCGAAGGTCGCTCGAGGGACCCCCCCCCCCTCGCGTCTTTTCACGCTCACGAACCACGGGCGGGGCCGATTATATATATACATATACGGCAAATGACGCCGACGCCGACGGCGAAAACCAGCCGCAAGTGTCCATATAATTGCTATCGCAATAAAATGTGTCACAAGATCAATCCTTAGACAACTTTACTCGACTGTAAAAGGCGCCCGGCAGAGCCAAGCGATTAGACTCAACTATACGTACCACTGGCGATCAGTGCACACCGTTGCAGGCTGTTAAGTGTAGCTTCTTGTTCAAGCACGCGTTGTATGAAGTGCAACTTATACCTGTGCCTCACAAGTGACACACCATACTCTAAAATGTTGCATTCGCAGCGCTGACCGCGCATTTTTTTGCTTTGTCTAAGCCGTTAAGAGTGTATTCCTCGCTGCAGCGAATAACATGACTAAAAGCCCAGCCCGCACGTATGTGCGGGTCTGTTTTCTCGGGCAAAAACTCTAATTCTTACAGTTTAACCTTTGAAAACTTAATTAGAATAGAGAAAACATCAATAATTTTTTAGCAAGTTAGCAATTTTTTTATTGTATTTTTCTAGGACAGGAAAGGGTTATAGCTGAGAGCACTTATAAAAACGACATTATATTACTTACCCACGCCGCTGGTGGAATCGATATTGCTACGTACCAGTGGCATCGAGATGAAGGGTACGAAGAGGAGGACGACAAAGAGGATAGACTGGCGCGAGCTGATCAGTATCGGTGACGCTGCTCGCTTAGGCAGTTGTAAATACATCTGTGCCCACTCCTGCGAGTCTGTATCTTTCCCGTAACATATTTGGTGGAGCGGTGCGGTCCCCGTCCTCGCCACGGAACTCCGCAGCGGGCGCTCGCTCGCGTCTTCCAACATGACTTCGCAGGACTGGACTACATCCACTCCGGTCGTCACGCCTCCTATCCGCCCCTGAACGTAATTATTCAATCACAGAGCGTGAGTGCTTGGCTCTCGTTTGGGCGGTGGCGAAATTCAGGCCTTACATATACGGACGCCCATTTTCGGTAGTTACCGACCACCACGCGCTCTGTTGGCTAAACTCTCTTAAAGATCCCAGTGGGCGCCTTGGTCGCTGGGCTTTGCGCCTGCAAGAGTTTTCCTACTCGGTCGTCTACAAATCTGGCCGCCTGCACCGTGACGCCGATTGCCTCTCCCGGTACCCTGTCGACGATCCTGATGACACCGACGCGACCACGGAGCACTCTATCTTGTCAGTGTCCGACTTGCTTCACATTGGGGAAGAACAGAAACGGGATGCACTGCTGCTTGACATCATCAGCCGTACGGAATCTTCCCCAAATGACGCCTCCGCCCGACACTTTGTGCTTCAAAAGGACGTCCTATACCGTCCCAATTTCCGACCTGGTGGGCCTGACCTTCTTATTGTCGTGCCTAAGCATTTACGGCGCTGTGTCCTCGCCGAACTTCACGACGCGCACACAGCTGGACACATTGGCGTATCGCGCACGTACGAGCGTGTACGGCGCCGTTTCTTCTGGCCAGGCCTTGCTCGCTCGGTACGCCGATATGTCGCCACGTGTGAGTTATGCCAACGTCGAAAAACACCGTCGCTGCTACCCGCTGACCACCTTCAACCAATCGATATACCCACAGAACCATTTTATCGCGTTGGGTTAGACCTGCTCGGGCCTTTTCCCGCTTCAATATTGGGAAACAAGTGGATAGCCGTGCTCGCCGATTACGCTGCACGCTACGCTATCAGGCGAGCTTTACCGACAAGTTGTGCAACCGACGTTGCTGACTTCCTGTTACGGGACGTTATATTGGTTCACGGAGCCCCAAGACAGCTGCTCACGGACCGTGGCCGTACATTTATATCTCAAGTTATCGCCGACATCTTGCGTTCCTGTTCCACGCAGCACAAATTGACCACTGCTTACCACCCTCAAACCAACGGCCTCACGGAACGGTTTAATCCTACTCTTACGGAGATGCTCGCCATTTATGTGTCGCCGGACCACCGAGACTGGGATCTTGCCCTACCCTTCGCAACTTTCGCGTACAATTCATCGCGTCACGACACAGCAGGCTTTTCACCTTTCTACCTGTTGTACGGAAGAGAGCCGACCTTACCGCTGGACACCATCATTTCAGCCAATAGCTCCTCCACCAGCGAGTATGCCCGTGACGCTATAGAACGAGCCGATCAGGCCCGTCAGCTCGCCCGCGCTCGGCTGACGGCGTCGCAGAGCAACCAACGACGTCGGTACGATGCGTCACATCGAGACGCTTATTTCGCTCCTGGTGCCCTTGTGCTACTCTGGTCCCCTCATCGTCGAGTGGGCCTATCAGAAAAGCTTTTGTCTCGTTACACGGGACCTTACCGTGTACTGCGTCAAGTAACACCTGTTACTTATGAGATTGGCCCCATCTGTCCATCGTCATCTGTTGCTCGGTCCGATGTTGTTCACGTGTCACGGCTCAAGCCCTACAACAGTGCGTCTGACAACGACCTCTAAAGCTCCGGGACGGTGCTTCCGCCGCCGGGGGTCATGCTACGTACCAGTGGCATCGAGATGAAGGGTACGAAGAGGAGGACGACAAAGAGGATAGACTGGCGCGAGCTGATCAGTATTGGTGACGCTGCTCGCTTAGGCAGTTGTAGATGCATCTGTGCCCACTCCTACGAGTCTGTATCTTTCCCGTAACAATATTTAAGTGTCTGGTGCTGGGCCTGTTGGCACATAGTTTGGAAAAATTGACGAACCCAGCCTTCAACACAAGAGCAGCAGATTGTTTTGAAGGACTTGAGTACAACAAGAAGAAGGCTATAAGAGTACATTGTGTTCGTCAAATTTTCTCTAGTGTAGTGTGCTTGAATGCTAAGTTTGTCGAGTTCCCAAATAAATTTTTCGTTTGCCCAAATAATGGTAGTAATGTAGTTAGAGTATTGAAAAAGATTAAGATAAGATGACTAAGAGTGAGGACATTAAATGCCTCAAAATTGATTACGTTTAATATGTTATTGATCAGCATGGGCGCGTCTGACATATATTTACAACGTTGGCCTGAGAGGTGGCTTCTCCCAGGGAATATGAAGAACGGCAAGCTGGTGGTATTATATAAAAGTGGTGATCGACTTATCCGCTGTAATTATAGACCCATTTTAATATTTCCTACATTCTCGAAAGTACGCGGAAGAAGTTTGCTGAGCGAAAGCTCTGTTTTGCTTGCTTTGGGGAAGGACGAGAGACAATTGGTTCACAAAACTTCAACTTTGTACTCATTGTGAATCTCACAGTCCGACGCCACCGCTCCTTCTTCTTGTTTCTCCATGCCTGGTTTTCGCGAAAGGGCTGCCAGACAGCCGCTTTTGTAGCACCAACTACCACATCTGCCATTGCGCGGCAAGAAAACACGCAGACACTGCTCGGCGCCGTAGGTGTCATCGGCGCGATCGCGCAGTGCACTTAGTGCCGCTAGCCCTCTAGTGGTGGCGGAACGAAAGATAAACTTTCAGCCGCTGTTTGTTTTACCTAACGCGCCGCACTGACGATTTGCGGAACCTCTTCGGACGGCGTTGAGACTACACGTGAGGCGCGTGGAACGAAGTACGTGATCAACGTGCTGATACGCTGGAGAAACGTCGGCGCGAAGCCATCGGCGAGAACTTTGTGCCGTCTCGCGGGCAATGTGTCAACAATTTTCTGAGGCGCTGACGAAGATCAGAGACTCTCTCATGACCTTGGTTGAGCTTGATCGTCAGATTCATGGAATGACCCCGCAGGGGCGTCTGCGCAAGCAGGCGTTTGGTGCGTAGCGACACCACGGACCCGAGCTAACGGGGGGGGTTTCGACTCTCTCCCACGCTTAGCCGTGCGTGGCTTCGCCGTGTCCGGGGAAAAGGGGATCCTGGGGGTTGAGCCGAGGCCGGGTGTTTGGACCTTTAAGGCCCCCCCCGGCAGAGGCAACACACCCCCTTTGGCCCCGGCTTCACGTAGACGGCACCCCTGGGCCGACCCACCCAGGGGTAATCGGCAGTCGCCCTTTCCTATCTCTCTATCTCCCTACATCTTCGTCTTTCACTCTCACTTTACATCTTTCCTGTCTTCTCCTTTCTTCAATTTACTTCCATTTTTTCGTGGCGGCGAGGGTTAACCTTGTGTAGTTATATTAGGTTATAGTAGCGGCATACTACTGGCGTTGCACAGTTTTACATGTTCTGCCACGCCCCCTTGTTGGGCTCCGTGGTGGGTGGTAGCCGTCTCTGCCGAACAAACAATTTTTCTTACATGGGACCCTCCAACCCTTCATCCACCGATCGTGCCCACAAAAGGGTACGCACCGATGCAAGTGAATTTTTCCGGCCCAAAAACAAAGAAACCTTCCCAAAATACCACGTCCTTCATTGTGAACAACCATCAGAAAAAGCAAGAACTATTTCACCTTTTCTTGTCGCCAAATGCCTGAAACACACTGTAGGAACCGGTTACAAGGCCACAGAGATGGCAAGCGGGGACCTGCTCCTCGAACTAAAAGACAAAGAGCAGTACGATAAGCTTTCACACCTAGTGTCTTTTGGAAACATACCCGTGTCTGTGAGCGCACACCGAAGTATGAATACTGTTAAAGGTGTTGTATCTGATGACGAACTGATTAGCCTCAGCGAGGATGAACTGCTGGAAGGTTGGACAGACTCCAACGTTACCGATGTACAGCGCATCAAGATCAGGCGTGACAACAACGAAATACTGACTAAACATCTGATACTTACCTTTGCCTGCAACAAATTACCCGAAACAATAGAAACTGGCTACGTGAAACTCGCAGTAAGACCATTCATTCCAAACCCGCGGCGTTTTTTCAAATGCCAGAGGTTTGGTCACGCGTCCCAGAGCTGCCGAGGGCAGCTTACTTGTCCAAATTCGCAACGACAGGCCACTCTACCGAAGACTGCACTCAGGAAGAGACACACTGTGCAAACTGCGATGGAAATCACGCCGCCTACTGCAGAGCCTGCCCGACCTGGAAGAAAGAAAAGGAAATAATAACACTGAAAGTAAAGGAAAACATAACGTTCCGCGAAGCACGACAGCGTGTTTCATTGCTATTTCCCCCAAACATCTTTTGCCGAAGTGGTGCGACAGGGGACAGCACCACAACGGCCTTTCTCGGTTGCCCGGAACACGCGCAGCGTGCCCAGGCAACTGCCACCTGTCCCCGAGGTGGGTGCAGCCAAGGCTGCCCTGCCCACAGCACAAACGGCCACACCAGCCGCCGCTGCAAGCCCTGGCAGCAGCCAGAGCAGCCCAGCAGCCAAAAAGGTCCCCTCGACCTCTGGCGCGGTGGGGCCAAAGGCTTCGTCCGCCGTGACGAAGCCTACCCAAAGCACACACCGCTCGACAGAGCGACTGTCTGTCCTCCCGACAGAGGCGATGGACACCTCATGTCCACCGGCGCAGGCTGCGCCGAAGGAGCGGCGGGAACTTCCTGACCGCTCCAAAAAAGACAAAACCCTAATTACAGGGCCTGGTAAAGGCTCTGTAAAATAGACCACATCCCTTCATGTCACCTAAATTTAAATAACCGCACGTTCCACATATATATATTTGCTTACTTTTACTTCTTTCATCTCATCATGGCTTTTATTGTACAGTGGAACTGCAGAGGTTTTATCCATAACTTAGGTGACATCAAGGACATCATGAATTCACTCTCCCCAGTGGCCTGTTGTCTACAAGAGACCAACTGGGGTCCAAAAAACACTAATTTCCTAAAAGGTTTTACTGTAGTCCGAAAGGACCGCGAACTTGCTAAGCGACTATCGGGAGGAGTCGCCATTGTTATAAAAGGCGGCATCCCAACCCGAGCTATCACGCTTAACACCACTCTGGAGGCTATTGCTATCACCGTTTTAGCGCATAAAACCATCTCCATCTGTTCATTGTATATACCGCCACATCAACCTTTAGTCGTCCATGACCTCGAGAGCCTAACAGTACAACTGCCTCAGCCATTAGTTTTAGTCGGTGATATTAACGCTCATTCTACTCTCTGGGGCAGCGAAAAAACTGACCTGAGAGGACAAGTTATTGAAGATTTTATCCTGACGAACAGCATATGTCTTTTAAGCTCCAGGGCACCAACATATTTCTCACCGAGCTCCCGTAAATTCAGTTGCCTTGATTTGGCGTTTTGCTCACCTTCCGTTTTTAGCGATTTTAACTGGAACGTTCTTGACACTTCCTATGGAAGCGATCATCTACCGGCTCTCATCAAAACATCTCCTACATCACCCATCATCAACACAAAGCCGCGTCGTTGGCTAATACAGCGTGCCGATTGGAGTATGTTTACTGAGAACGTAAAACTAGAAGACGTGGTTTCGTCGGAACTGAGCATCGATGAGATGAATGAGCAACTAACCGCAATGTTGATAGCAGCAGCAGATAAATCGATACCACAGTCTTCTAGCCACGTACGGAAAAAACTCAAGCCGTGGCGGACTCCGGAGTGCACAGAAGCAAAGAAGCTACAAAATAAAGCGTGGGGTATCCTGAGAAGGTACCCCACTTATGAAAATTTAGTTAGTTTTATGCAGGCGAAAGCCAAGGCACGGTATGTGCGGAGGCAGGCCGAGAAAGTGTCATGGCGAAAATATGTCTCATCCATAAATAGTACAGTCCCATCTAAAAAATATGGGAGCAGCTGAGGAAGTTCAGGGATGACTATTCATCCTACACAATACCATTACTCACAAATGCGGGCATTCAGACATCAATACAAGAACAGGCAGACATACAGGGGGGACCACTTTTATAATGTTTCATGCTCAGCAAACTATTCCGATACATTTCTAAAACACAAACAGGCTACCGAAAAACAGAAACTACCCACCACTGGTTTTATACAAGAAGCATACAACAGTCCACTAATGTTACATTAATTAAAAAAGAGTGCTCTCGAATGGGAAAAAAACGGCGGTGGGTGCAGACCGTATTCATTACTCAATGTTGGCACACCTTTCAGAAGAATCAACAGAGGCACTTCTTGACTTTTTCAACACAATATGGGAATCCGGCACGATGCCAAAACAATGGAAAAAATGCAATTATAGTTCCCTTCCTCAAGTCCGGTAAACCCCCGACATGTCCTAGCAGCTATAGACCCATTGCTTTGACAAGTTGCTTGGCAAAATCGTATGAAAGCATCATAAATATTCGGCTCTCATTCATACTAGATTCCAGAAACCTCCTAGACTCTCATCAATGTGGATATAAGAAGGGCTGTTCAACGACCGACCATCTCGTACGGCTTGAAAATGAAATACGAGAAGCCTTTCCCTACAAGCAGCACTGCCTCGCAGTCTTCTTTGATTTAGAAAAGGCTTACGACACCACGTGGAGATACGGAATTTTGAGAGACCTCGCTGACTTAGGAGTACGGGGTAAAATGCTAAAATGTCTGGCCGATTTCATGAGCAATCGCACGTTTCAGGTTCGTCTGGGTACAGTACTGTCGCAGTCTTTTGTACAGGAAAACGGAGTGCCGCAAGGCTGCGTCCTCAGCACAACCTTATTTATAGTCTAAATGAATTCCGTTAAAAACGTAATACCACCCACAGTCATGCACTCCCTTCATGTAGATGACCTTCAAATAGCTTGTCGTGCCTCGAACTTATCAGCCTGCGAGAGGCAACTGCAAATGACAATAAATAAACTGGCGCAATGAGCTAGCAAAAACGGTTTCCGCTTCTCAACAGGAAAAACTGTGGCTGTTCTGTTTACACAAAAAAGGGGACTATTTCCTGAACCAACCCTGAAAGTAAACGACTCTACAGTACCAGTAAAACACCCCGCAGGGGCGTCTGCGCAAGCAGGCGTTTGGTGAGTGGCGTCACCACGGACCCGAGCCAACGGGGGGTTTCGATCCCCTCCCACGCGTAGCCGTGCGTGGCTTAGCCGTGTCCGGGGAAAAGGGGATCCTGGGGGTTGAGCCAATGCTGGGTGATTGGACCTTTAAGGCCCCCCGGCGGAGGCAACACACCCCTTTGGCCCCAGCTTCACGTAGACGGCACCCCCTGGGCTGACCCACCCAGGGGAAATCGGCAGTCGCCTTTTCCTATCTCTCTCTCTCCCCACATCTTCGTCTTTCTCTATCACTTTTTATCTTTCCTGTCCTCTTCTCTCTTCTATTCACTTCCAACTTTCCAGGCGGCGAGGGTTAACCTTGTGTATCATATCCAGTCTTGGGTATGAATATTGGGTTATAGCGGCGGTGTATAGCTGGCGTTCGCAGGTTCTTGAAACCTGTAGCGCCCCCATGTTGGGCTCGGTGGTGGGTGGCTACCACCGCCGCCGAACTTCAAAACCATCCTATGGCAGACGCTTTCCCCCCATCTTCCAGATCGGCCTCTAAAAAGAGGTCGCACCGATGTACCTTTTCACTTTAATCTCCGTACCGACTTTGACAACTTTCCTCGTTTCCACGTCTTGCACAGTGAAGGAACTTCAAGCCTGCGTAAATTATCCCCATTCTTGGTGGCGAAATCTCTCGGAGAAGCTATCGGTAAAGAATACAAAGCATCCAAAATGAGCAGCGGAGACCTCCTAATAGAACTGAAAAAGAAAGAACAAATAGAAAAGCTATATGATCTAGTCAGCATCGCCAACACTGACGTCACAATCACCGCCCATCGTTCGCTGAACACCTGCAGGGGCGTTATCTCAGAAGAAGACTTCCTGAACTTGAGTGACGAGGAGCTCCTTGAGGGTTTCCAAGACCAAAATGTCATAAAGGTTCAAAGAATAACAATCAGACGAAACAACGAACAACTCCCAACTAAACACATCATCCTAACTTTCGGAACAAGCACTCTCCCCAGCTCTCTAGACGCAGGATATCTCAAGATCAACGTGAGACCATACATACCGAACCCGAGGCGCTGCTTCAAATGCCAAAGGTTCGGCCATGCATCACAATCATGTAGAAGCAAAGAGGCATGCGCCAAGTGCAGCGCCAATGGCCACTCGGCTGACACATGTCAGGAATCCCCCCTGCTGCGTGAACTGCAAAGGCGACCATCCGGCCTATTCTAGATCATGCCCTTGTTGGAAGAAAGAAAAAGAAGTCATTGCCCTCACTGTTAAAGAAAAAAATTTCATTTTTTGATGCGAGGAAGAGGCTTGGAGTCTTGCCTCAGAGAAGTTTTGCTAGCGTGGTGCGGCAGGGGGCAGCACCACGACAGCTTCAGGAGCCTGCAGCGGCCACCGCCTGTGGTCCCGCAGCAGCTCCACCTGCCCCCGTGGTGGTAGCAGCCAGTGCTGCTCCATCATCATCAAAGGCGGGCCCACAGACTCTGTCTGTGCAGGCCCCGCGACTCAATCGGACACCAAGGCCCGAGACGCGCGTCTCAGGGCCAGGCCCTCGATCCTCCAGTGCCTCTGATAAGGCTATGGAGGTCGATGGAAAAACCATGGCGTCATCGACGCCGAAGGAGCAGCGCTCTTCGGAGCGCACTAAAAAAGAAAAAATTGTCCTAAACACACAAAAAAAGGGACCGGTAACCTGAACGGTTACCGCTCTCGCTAGCAATATGTATTTGCTACGAACACACGTCACCTATATATATTGATACCAACTGCTCAATCTAAACCTCATCTTTTTAGTTTTTTTCTACTTTTATCACTATGGCTTGTATCGTACACTGGAATTGCAGAGGGCTACTACATAATTTAGGTGACATAAAGGACATCATAAACAAGTTCTCACCAGTAGCATTCTGCCTTCAAGAAACAAACCTAGGTACAAAACATAAACAAGTGCTTAAGGGATTCACAGTTGCCAGAAAGGACCGCGAATGCTCCAGCCGTTTGTCGGGAGGAGTAGCCATAGTAGTGCAGGGGGGCACTCCTACCCGAGATGTCCAACTGAATACATCCTTCGAAGCCGTAGCCGTCACCATTTTATCGTACAAAACCGTCACCATCTGTTCGCTATATATCCCGCCCCACACCCATTTTACCACTAGAAACTTAGAAAACTTAATAGAACAGCTACCAAAGCCTTTTATCTTAGTAGGAGATTTTAATGCACACTCTACTCTTTGGGGTAGCCAGAAAACTGATCGAAGAGGACAGACAGTTGAAGATTTTGTTCTGTCAAATGATATCTGCCTTTTAAACTCAGGTGCTTTTACTTATTTTTCACCAACCTCACGCACTTTTAGCTGTTTAGATCTCGCTTTATGTTCACCATGTCTTTTTAGCGACCTTAAATGGGAAGTCCTCGACACATCATATGGCAGTGACCATCAGCCCGCCATAATCAAACTCATACCGTCCTACAAAACATTTGCAACCAAACCACGCCGATGGAAATTGCAACTCGCCAACTGGCCACTTTTTACTGAGAACGCAAATCTTGAAGCGGTTTTCTCACCAGAACTTTCCGTTCAGGAGCTTAATGAAAGGATAACACAGGCTATAATTTCAGCGGCAGAAAAAGCGATACCGCAATCGTCCGGTGTTGTGCGCAAAAAAATTAAATCCTTGGTGGACCACGGAATGCACCGAAGCTAAAAAACAGCAAAACAAGGCCTGGGGAATCTTACGAAGGTATCCTACTTATAGCAACCTGGTAATCTTTAAGCAGGCAAAAGCCAAAGCGCGGTTCATTCGAAGGCAAGCGGAAAAGAGCTCATGGCAAAAATATATATCATCCATTAAGAGTTCTGCGACATCGAAACATATCTGGGATCAGGTGAGGAAGTTTAGAGGACAGTACTTATCATACGCAATACCACTGTTTACAAGCCCAGGCACACAAACAACACTACAAGACCAGGCCAACCTTTTAGGCGAACATTTCTATACTGTATCATCATCAGCGAATTACACAAACTCTTTCCTTAAATACAAAGAATCCGCTGAAAAACAGAGCCTGCCCACTACGAGTGCTTCAAATGAATATTATAACCAGCCACTCACACTTCACGAATTAAACAGAATACTCTCGGCCGGTAAAAAAACGGCAACAGGTCCTGACCGTGTACACTACACAATGCTGGCCCATCTATCCCAAGCATCGACAAATGTACTGCTCCGATTTTTTAACAAAATATGGGAAACTGGTACGATGCCGGAAGGTTGGAAAAACGCAATAGTCATACCGTTTCTAAAGCCTGGTAAATCTCCAACATCCCCGAGCAGCTATAGGCCCATAGCATTAACAAGTTGTTTCGCGAAAACATACGAAAGCATTATAAACATTAGACTCACTTTCATTCTCGAATCAGAGCACCTAATAGACATACACCAGTGCGGATACAAAAAAGGGCTGTTCGACCACTGACCATCTTGTTAGGCTGGAACAGGAAATACGAGGTGCATTTCTACACAAGCAGCATTGTCTCGCGGTCTTCTTTGACCTAGAGAAAGCATATGATACAACCTGGCGACATGGAATTCTTAGAGACCTGGCTGACTTGGGGATTCGCGGAAGAATTCTGACCTGTTTGTATGATTTCCTATCGAACAGAACATTTCAAGTACGTCTGGGCACAGTGCTCTCACGAAGATTTGTCCAAGAAAACGGTGTACCGCAAGGTTGCATTCTGAGCACAACACTCTTCATAGTCAAAATGAACTCCATCAACAAGGTCATACCTCCCACAACCATGCACTCCGTCTACGTTGACGATCTTCAGATCGCCTGTCGGGCCTCCAGCCTACAATCCTGTGAAAGGCAACTGCAAATAACAATCAATAAGCTTACGAAATGGGCTGACCAAAACGGTTTTCGTTTTTCGGCACAAAAAACCACCGCCGTTCTCTTTACGCAAAAACGTGGATTGTACCCTGACCCTGCTCTTAAACTAAACAACATTGAAATGCCGGTAAAACAAGAATACAAATTCCTAGGAGTTACATTTGACCAAAAACTCAATTTCCTTTCCCACATAAACGCACTAAAAGTTAAGGCAAATAGAGCACTCAACCTTCTAAAGATGTTATCTCATAAGCACTGGGGATCTGATCGACTCTGCCTGCTGCGCATCTACCGTTCCATCGTGCGCAGTATTTTAGATTACGGTTGTGTCGTCTACGGCTCGGCACGGGAGTCTTACATTCGGCGTCTTGACCCTGTGCACAATCTCGGCCTACGTCTATCCAGTGGTGCTTACAGAACATCACCAGTGGAGAGCTTATATGTGGAATGTAACGAACCTCCTTTGTGTCACCGAAGAGCATTACTAACTCTGTCATACGTCTTAAGAATAAGGTCATCACCACAACACATCTGCTACGACATTGTCACAAAGTGTAATTCACGCTTACATTACCTTAACAAACCGAACTTAATCAAGCCGCTTGTCTTGCGTTTCGAGGAATACTGCCGGACATATGTCATCCCTGAAGAAGCACTTGATGTCGCCATTAAACCACCCAGACTACCGCCATGGCTGGATCTCACTCAGCTTTGCGATATATCTTTAAGCCATCTAAAGAAAAAATCCACCCCACCAGAACATATCATTCAGGAATTCCGTGCGCTTCAGGACAAATATCGAGATTACACTGAATTTTACACGGATGGATCGAAAACAAGAAATCATGTGGGTATTGGAATCGTGACAGGGGAAAGCGCAGTTAGTGTGAGAGTACCTCATTGTATCTCTATTTTTACAGCCGAAGTTTACGCTTTATATGAGGCAGTTCGAAAAATCATCGCTGGCAAACACAAAAAAGCGATCGTATATACAGATTCATTAAGCGCACTTAAAGCTCTACATATCAAATCCGAGTGCGAACCATTAGTTGGCGACATTTTAAACATCGTACTTTTAAATAGCGGGGTAACTTCTATACGTTTCTGCTGGGTCCCAAGCCATGTTGGGATACCTGGCAACGAAAAAGCAGATGAGTGCGCCTTTTTAGCAGTACACAAAACACTTACAAAAATAAAAGTTCCCTTAAGAGACAGCCAGAGAACAATCCGTCTAGCGCTGTTAACAAAATGGCAACAACACTGGGACTCGTGCACGAGCAATAAGCTCCATCTGGTAAAGCCGATACTGGGTGAATGGAAGAACTGCCGTCACCAAGAACGGTTTATCGAAGTTGTGTTATGTCGACTCCGCATTGGACACACCCACTTGACACACAACTTTTTACTGGCAAAGGAAGAACAACCAACGTGTGAAAAATGCCAAGAACCGTTAACACTTATGCATATCCTAATCACATGTCCCAACATTGAAACACAGAGACAAAAACATTTCAGCAAACTATACAGACAACACGTACCTTTACACCCTGCTTTGTTAATAGGAGATGACCCTATAGTACCCCTGGCTGACGTGCTAAACTTTCTGAAAGAATGTAATGTCTTAAGCAAGCTGTAAAAGCTCATTTCAGTGTCCATTCCTTAACACCTTGTGTCTGGCGCAGCATAGCCTCAGCTGCTTTTGCGCCATAAAAAACCAAATAACTAACTAACTAAGTACCAGTAAAACAGGAACACAAATTTTTAGGAGTGACAATCGACCATAAACTAAACTTTGTGTCCCACATGAATACACTAAAAAGAAAGGCGAATTAGGCACTGAACCTTCTGAAAGTGCTATCGCATAAGCAGTGGGGTTCCGATCGACTATGTCTCCTGAGTATTTACCGCTGTGTTGTTCGCAGCATCTTGGATTATGGTTGTGTAGTTTACAGCGCGGCACGCGAATCCTACATCAAGCGTCTGGACCCTATACATAATCTTGGTATGCGCTTGTCCAGTGGCGCCTACAGGACATCGCCGGTGCAGAGTCTGTATGTCGAGTGTAATGAACCTTCCCTGCGCCAGCGAAGAGTGCAATTCACTTTATCCTACGTTTTAAGGATAAGGTCGTCACCAACGCACATATGTCATGATATTACGACAACATGCAACACACGCATACACTATTCGAACAACCACACTCAATTAAACCGCTGATTCTACGGTTTGAAGAACATTGTTGTACATACGGTATTCCTGATGAGGCACTCAATGTCGCTGAAAAACCACATAGACTACCTCCATGGCTTGACCTGGCGCAGCTTTGTGACTTCACACTAACCTACCTAAAGAAAAGAAACACGCCACAAGTACACATAAAACAAGAGTTTCGTGCTCTTCAGGAAAAGTATAAAGAGTACACTGAATTTTACACAGATGGCTCCAAAACAGAGAAACACGTTGGAATAGGAATCGTCACAGGGGAAAGCACAATCAGCGTCAATCTCCCCACTTGTATTTCCATTTTTACAGCGGAAGTTTATGCTTTATTGGAAGCAGTAGAAAGGGTCATCACGGGCCAACACACGAAAGCTATTATATACACAGACTCTCTCAGTGCACTGAAAGCCCTTCATTGGGAATCAGAATGTGAACCTTTACTTGGCAAAATTTTAAACAAAGTGTTTTTAAATAGTGAGACTAATACTATCCGTTTTTGCTTGGTACCTAGTCACACGGGGATCCCAGGCAATGAGGAGGCCGATGAATGCGCTTCTCTGGCGGCGCAGAAGCCAGTTACAAGAATAAACATTCCTCTAAAAGATATCCAGCGAGCAATTCGGGTGGCTCTGCAGTCTAAGTGGCAACAGCAATGGGACAGCTGTGTCAATAAGAAGCTCCATGTTGTCAAACCCTTCATTAATGAATGGAAAACATGTAGTCACCAAGAACGCTACAATGAGGTTATATTATGTCGACTCCGAACAGGGCAACACAACTCACACACAACTACCTTCTTAGGAAGGAACAACAACCAACATGCGAGAAGTGCCAGGAACCACTAACAGTCGTACATATCCTAATTACATGTCCTTATCTTGAAACACAAAGAGGCAGATATTTTGCCAAGCTGTACAAACACCACATACCCTTACACCCGAGCATAATCCTAGGAGACGACCCACTTGTTCCACTGCGTAACGTTTTCAATTTCCTACGGTTGACTGGCTTTTTAGATAAATTGTGAAATCATGTAACTCAAACTAATTACACCTAACAACTTGTGCCTGGCGCATCATAGCCTAAGTTGCTTTTGCGCCAATAAACCCAACTAACCAACCAACCAATCATGGAATGAATCTGACCAGCGTCCTGGTTTGTACCTGGAGGAGTACAACTATCGTTCTAAAACGAGTCATATTAGAATGTCGAAACATTAGACAGATATTTTACAAGACAATCGCTAAGACTTTAGATCAGGCGTCGCAACATACAGTGCTCATCTTTTTTCTTCTCTCTCCTCTCTTTTCCACCACCTCCCCTTTCCGAACGCTGAGTAGAAGGCCAGAAAATTGATTCAGGCTGACTTCTCAGCTTTTCTGTCACAATAAACGTTTCTCTGTCTCATCTTAAAAAAAAATGATTGCCAAAAGTAATGAAGGAGCGAAGGTCACAATGAGGATATTTTTACACATTTCTAATGCCTTCGAAAAATCTAACCACGTAGGATTATTGGGAAAGCTGCAGCGTTATGGAATTCCTAGTCTTCCCTCGATATAATGCGATACTGCTAAAATACAGAGGTCAGCGTGCATGTAAAAACAAAACTCTGTCTCCCATGCAAGCTGTAAAATACGGAGTATCTGAGATTATGCATATTGGGACTTCTTATGTTTACCATACTTATTAATTATACTATGCCTCCTCCTTTCCTTCAATGCATGGTCTGTGTTGATAAAAATATTTTTTAGATGCGAAGCAGCTTTTGCTCGGGGGCTGTGTCCGTCCCTTGGCGACCGTCCGCTTGAATAAAACTGGTAGCGCAAAGAAACGGGACGCAAGAAGTAACACGGAGTGTGTGTCTCCGTGTTACTTCTTGTGTCCCGTTTCTTTGCGCTACCAGTTTCATTCAAGTTACTTTTTGTGTCCCGTTTCTTTGCGCTACCAGTTTTATTCAAGTATGCCGTACCAACAAGCCCGCCTTGCAACTTTACTCGACCTTCCGCTCCCCCACTGCGCATGCGCCAACTCTTCCCCCTCTCCTCGCGTGAGCGCGAGGAGGTGGGGTGGAGGAGGTGGCGTGAGCGCTGCCTCCGCTTCGTTTCTCCTCTCCCGTTTCTCTCTCTCCGCCACAGCCATGCGCTCGTATATGATGCGGCGCTCGCTCGCTCCGTTGTACTCTACTTCGCAACGGCGCTATGGATGTCAACGTTGGCGCCAGTTTTAGCGGCATCGGCAACGTAAACAACAAATGGAAACACCAGTGAACACCAGCGCTGCTTCGCATCCCCACATGGTTCCCTTTAGTGGGAAATGGTGTAATTTTTTTTAACGGAATAAACATACAAAATCTTGTGAATATGGCTAACACAGCAATACAAAAGATATGCACCGGCACACTGAGACATTTTTTTAAAAGTAAGCTTCTCTAATTTAAGCGGCTCAGTCTTACCAACTCGCTCATTTTCACCATCTCATGGTGAATCACAAGAAAGGAATAAAGTTAGTTTTGCAGTAATAATTGCAGCTGTTATAACAAATGTTCAGAATGAAATCGCCGTGCGTAATTTTTTACAGAATGAACATTGCTAATGTTGGCCGAGCTCCAGTTTTTAGAGAGTCATGCAGAAAAAAATTGCACTCACATGTCAGTGGAGTTTCAGCAATTTCGAAGTTCCTTTTGTATTTTGCAAGGCCTTTTTCTAATCAAGCTTACGTTCTCGCTCCCAGTGTCCCTTTATTCTTTTGTGCAAACTTAGGTTCCTCGCAGTTCAGATGATGAAACTGCGTAGAATCTAACGTGAGAATTATGCTAGAAGTTTAGCGAAGACAGTTTTGCCTGCCGAAACAGTTCTGAACGCGCAGTGTAAAAAAGAAGCAGGGGTTCCATGGATGGTTACGAATATGTGGCGCGTTCATCGCGGAATATATCAGCGCTTCTTTCACTAAAACAAGGCACTCCGACGCGCTTCCACAAGGTTGAGCATGTTGGGTCTTGTGATCAAGGCGTTTTATAGCTGAATGAATACTTCGTAGAGAACTTCGTCTGCGAAGTATTCCGCGGTGGCCAAAATTTACTCCCGTCATGAAAATACCGCTGCGGGTAATTTATCGTGATGATCCATAACACTTTCTGGCTCAAGAAAGCTTTGCGTACATCATGTCCTCGACTGTCTCGGAATTTACAGATGTACAGGTTTCATTTATATATGCTTTTCACATCGAACATCGCATGTCCTAGTTAACATTTAGTAGTTGCCTAATTTAACTTGTTTTATTTCCTTTCCTGGAACAGCTCAAGTTGCTGCGCGCGAAGAAACACCTGTTGAAACTAAGCCTCAGTGCATGCTGTGGTTTAAAAAGGATGCAACTAAAGAAAACAACTGCTGCGAAGACTACTTCACACAGAAATGTAGCCCGGGAAGCCCAAGTTATCAGTGGAGTGGACCGACGTGCGACGATGATGATAGTGCTTCTCCATAAAAGAAATAAAGCCCATAACAGCTTGAGAGTATGGGTCAGGAATTGATCAACACAGAGCCTCACCCGGTTTAAGAAAAAAATGAACACTTTGGCTGTTTATTTGCACTGTCCTGTTTTACGCTATGACACTTTATGAATATACGAATATGTAAACATGATGGTTGGTTCATCTTTCGTAGGATTCATTCATAACACGAAATTAAAACGTGTGCCGTAGAAGTAGTTGGAGCGCTTTTTAAGGATGACGGAATTGACAACCGGCCAGAACACGCGATTACAATCTAGTGGGAGTGGAAAAAGCGTGAGTTGGAGTGATAGAATGAAGCGTTCCTTTCGCAATTCGTATAGCATTTGTATTGATATTGCCACACGCGCTCCTTTCTATGTTTTATGTTGTCGGTGTATTGCGCGTGTAGATACTGCCTTGCGCAATGCACGCCAGAATGTCTGAGAGCGTTCTTGATAGTTTTCGGATCATCTGTCCGGCTTGAGCGTGCAAACGCGAACAACTCAGTTTATTCTGGAACAAACTCGGCCACTAGCGTTGACGCTCGAATGTTCGACGACACGTGTATAAATGCCGACGCGCGTTGCTGCGGATCAGTTTATCGACGGCCGATACTCTGTTTGCCGATATCACTGTACAGCGCGCACTGTTTACTGTAATTCGAGTTTCCATTTTCCCGGCCACAAGTTCGGCCAAATAAACAGTTTCATTTCGGACACGCCGTCACTGCCTTCATCAACGTCACGACCACGTGACATTTGGTGGAGGTGCTGCTTCTTTCATGTACCGGACGTGCCCGTCAAGCCGTGAACCCAGCGCCAGTCATGGAGAAGACATCGTCGCCAACCCAGAGCAGCGAACAAGCCGCAGGCAACAAGGCATACCGCCAGAGTACGGACCTCTACCTGAAAAGACTCGGCATACCAAGACCTTGACCGCGGCGACAATGACAGCCCCTGTGCCGCCTCACCGACCTGCTCCGGCAACCCAAGGAGCCGCCAACTCTCCGCGGTTCATCACTCGGAGACCCTGAGAGCTGGCTTGAAAGGTGCGACCATGTCACCCTTTTCAATAACTGGACCGACTTTGACAAGTTGCGGCACGTTTATTTCACCCTGGAAGATTCCGCTCGGACATGGTTCGAGAACAGGGAAGCTACTTTTCCGACGTGGGACCTTTTTCGTGCCGCATTTCTGGGCACCTTCACAAGCGTCGTCCGGAAGGAAAGAGCCGAAGCCTTGCAGGAGAGCCATGTACATCTCGCGAACGAGAATGTCGGGATGTACACTGAAGAAATGACGCGCCTGTTTCGTCATGCTGACCCCGCTATGTCCGAGGAGAAGAAGCTTCGCTTCCTGATGTGGGGAGTTGAGCACGAACTGTTCGTCGGCCTTGTACGCAAAACAGTCATGGAATTAGTCTCAGAGTCAACGACGATCAAAAAAGCCCTTGAAATGCGTACGAGGCAGTACAACCACCGCATTCCGACGACGACCTGCGGGGAGGTTAAGGTATTTCAATCCGACCGCCTGCGCGAGACTATGAGAGCCATCGTACGGGAAGGGCTGCGTAAATTGCTGCCACCCTCCCAGTATCAAGTGGACCCAATCGCCGACTTCGTACGCCAGGAAGTACAGCAATTTCTTCGAACACCTGAGCCAGCTCCCGTATGAAAATGGCGATGTCCGGGAAATGTACTTGCTGTTTCCTACCAATGTCCTACGTGACCTTTATGGTTCCTCTTCCTTTATGTGACCTGTAGGACACTACTTTATGTTTACGAAACCCTTCCTCTTCCTATGGACGGATTCCTTCTTGTTACCTGTAGGATGTGTACTTTATGTTTACGGCAGGATGTTGCCTGGCAGCGAACCATATGTTACCTGCAAGTGCACTTGAGTTCATACGTTGGTAACCATAGGCGTGCGCACGAGGGGGGCAGAGGGGGCGGCCGCCCCCTTCAGACACCTAAGAGAGGGGGGGCGCAAAGTCTGCCCCGAACCTTCGCCCCCCCCTGCCCCCCCTGAAGGGGAACCCTGCGCACGCCTATGTTGGTAACATGTGGTAGTACAAAAACTGTTTTTACCAGTTCCATGGCCAGAGGGGGGGGCCTGGGGGGTACCAAAGCCCTCCCCCCTCCATTTTCGCATTATAACACACACGCACACAAGCGTGCGCACGAGGGGGCAGCCCCCCCCCCCCCCCCCCCCGTCACTTAAGTGGGGGGGGCGCAAAGTCTTCCCCCATGCATTGACTTAATAGCGAAGGCGGGGCGCTGCCACGAGCTTTCGCCTCTCCCTGAAGGCAGTGGCGTAGCCAGGGGGGTGGCACACCGGGCCCGTGCCCCCCCCCCCCCCCCCCAAATTTTTTTTCGCCATGGCATACGGAGCGAAAAATGACCATTTCAAGGAGGTGCTCCCCCCCCCCCCCCCCCCCCGAAAAAAAATTTCTCGCTACGCCCCTGCCTGAAAGGAGTACTGACACGATACTGAGGCACCCCAAAAGGGAACTCTATCGTTTCCATAGTGTGCACTGTCATCGCTCTCCACACACCGGAGCCACACAACGCGTACAAAATATTATACATTGATTTTAAAGTTCGTCGCCCAGCATCTGCAAGCCAGCCCCACCGCAATGGATATTATCATGACAAATCAACACAGCTCACTGGGTTCGCGAAATTTGCGTCCTGCATGCAGCCTAAGTCGCAGAAATCACTCTCAGAGTCACTGGACGACAATGCACTCATTGTTGTTTTGCGTGAACCACGTGCGACTGACAGCAAACAGGCAACTGTTGCTAGTATGTCGCGAGTTGCAGTCTTCCCGTGACGTCAGAGCAGTCTTGATACGTCACTGCGAAGCCACCCTCTCGATACCGAAACCGAAATTGCTGTTTTAAGGTAGCGGTAATAAAAATATATTCGATGCATTCCCATGCACCGCGACACTCTCTTTAGGGTTCTCGACACCCACGTTTTTATTTAGAGCAACAATCCGAAAATATTTAAAATTCGTGTCAGTACTCCTTGAAGGGGAGCCCTACGCACGATTGCACACACACACACACACGCGCGCGCGCGCGCACTCGGAACGAAAGCCACAGTGAAAACCAACATTTATTCTGAGCTCTCGGCCGGGGACCGGCCGCGCTGGCCGCAGTGTCTTCCCGATTCCTAAAATTTGTATTTGATGTCTATTTAGTTTCACGACAATAAATCACTACATTAAAATCACTACATTAAAATCGCGCGTTTATACGCCTGCACCAACACTTGTATATTTTTAATTCACAAGACATGAACGTTTTGTTGCGATTATTACCGCGGTTGATCACTTGTTCAAAATTGCGTTCACTGTTACCTGCAACAAACGTTTCTAATTTCGCGCGCTTAAATTCCAACCTGCCTTTTTTTTGTTTTTTTTTTTTCGGAAGTCAAAATATTGAAAGCCTCACCCATTTACGTTATTTATATCCGAATAAATCTTTTATAATATTTGAAAGCATAAACAAATATTTTTGGTTAGGAATATAACTTTGCGATGCGCGAATGCGCTGTACGTCTGCGCGGCTGTAACCACTTCATGTTTGGGCCTGTCCGGTTGGCGCTCGCCGCCTCGCGAAGGGCCTCGTTTGAGTCGATTTTTCTCATGTTTTTGAAGTGTGCTTGCGCTCCGTGTTCGTGTTTTGTGTTCTGCCTGTGCTGCTTATTACGAAGATGCACTGTACTCAAGCGAGGACCTGTTGCTTCATATCGTGGAACATTCGCCAGGTATGTACCACTGTCAGCATTGCTGCTGTCAGCGCTTTGTTGATACCGTTTACTACGTTTTTCGTCACATGTGGACGCTAAGTGAGCTTTTGTTAACGTAGCGAACCTGTGTGTGTCATTTCGTCAGGATAAAGGCAAAGTTGTGCGATGTTAAGCGCGGGCGAGCTTCTTTTGTGTGGAGTGTAAAGCAAAGTGCATGCGCAGCTGGAATTCGGCGGGGGATCTGAACAGAGTTGTGGCGGCGGCGGCGCCAGCCTTTGTCGCCAGTGGTGTTGGAAGGGGGCCCCGCTCGCGATGAACCACTAGCTTGGTTTAATAATTGTGGGGCGAAGACTGCGTTTGTTAGCTGTGAGCGTTGATCGTGCCTAAGGCGCGTAGGCTTGAACCTGTTCATGTTTTTAGTGCGCTTGTTCGTATTGTGCGCTCAAGAAGTGAACGTGTCTAAGGCAGTTTCATATGCTGTACGTCCTCTTTTCAACAGCTACAGGATCGTTATATGCTACGGCTACTATCAGAGACGTGTTTTCCTTGCGGGTGGCCAAACTTGTGCATGTGTATGCATCCGCGCCGGCAGGCATTTTTTAAACTACCGTAATACTCGAGTTGATGCGTGTGCGTGTGCAGCATGTTGCTTCGTCTGAGGCACGGCTCGCGAAGCTTGCACTTACGGTTAGGTGTTCATGCAGCCCGTTTCGTCAAATTCGAAGTGACGTTTTAATTCACCCGCAACATAGCTTGCCTGATGCGGCAGGCACCCGTGCATTTTGAGCCGTTCGTTAAAATTTAAATGTATTCGAACGAATCCTTCATGCCTATTTGTGGCCGAATTGCTGTACCTTAACTGTGCAAGCTCTAATTCGATCACTGAGTCAGTCCACGGGTTCAAGCATAGCATATTTTATTCTGCTTGTTTCCACCATGCTTGGCTTTCGTTATTTTGTTCTGGTTTATTAAAAATTGTATGCGCCTCGCCCCTTCTTGGTGTTGAAACTTCGCTAAACACTCTTACGTGTACGAACATTATACAACAATTTGGACCACCACCTCAGATGACATTTTCTGATAGATGACAAGCTTAACAGTATATCGGATATAGTAAATTCTCTAGGTATGCATGATGTTAAAGAGATCTGTAGTATGTGCAGAAATGAATATTTTATTTATCGTTCTAAACTCGCAATGATGTTATACATACTTCATGGTATGCATGCATAAGTCGATCATGCATCGTGCATGTGTTGCTGTTAAAATGTAAAATTTAACAATGTATTTATATGAGAACAACAAATCTAGACTGTGTTTCTTCAAGCTGTTGGCATTGAAGCAATTATAGAACTTCAGAAATCAGTTTCATCGAATGTTTATTGTGTATTGCTAAATCGCGGTCAATAGCTTCCAGGATTCTGGTTGCCGGAGATTGTTGCAGAGGCTTGCATGCTTTATTAGGATGGTATGTGGTTCAAGATGGGTGCCTTGTAAAACTTAGCATTTGCACATTTTTCTCCATACGGCCATTAGCCTGTGATGCTTAAGTGAGGAGTATTGCCTTGTTAGCCAACCAGAATCATTGAAACTAATGACCACAATTTAACAGCATATAATAGTAATTTAGTGAAACCAATTCCTGGCATTATAGGTATACTCGTCCCAATGTGAGCAGCCTGAAGAAAGCTACATTAGTCGTATCCAAAAGTAAACGCGTAATTTAATTTTATATGTTACCTGCAATGGATACTTGATGAATGTGCAAACCGGCATGCATGTGCCGTGGTATCACTGAATTCACATATCAACCCACTATGCCGGAACACAATTCAAGCATATTTTTGACACATCTGCGATGTGTAAAGTGCATATTCTTTCGTAAGGTTACAACTGTGTTCACCAAGAATGCATCAAACATTTTTCTTGTAATATCTCTAGTTTGTGTACATCCTGCTTGTTTTAAACTTATCTAAGACACATTGTTCCTGATAAGTTTTTTAAAATACTGTGTGACAAATTGAACTTTGATCACATACACATGTCACTAAATTGTTA